>JAODAL010007034.1:0-128614 GCA_025379985.1 Phyllomedusa bahiana
TTTTTTTCAAAATCGCAAATTTTTTCCCAAAATTTTCATGAAATTTTGATATTTTTCACAAACAAACAAGGTTTGTATGGAATAAAAATTTCTTACTAACTTAAAGAAACAATGTGTCACGAGAAAACAATCTCTAAAATCACATGGATAGTAAAAGTGTCAAAAAGTTATTCTAACATAAATGGACACATGTCAGATTTCAAATATAGGGCTGTGTCAGGAAGGTCAAAACAGTCTGGGTCCTTAAGGGGTTAAGTAGACCATACATAACTCTTAAACTAATATTGTACCCATCAAAAGAAAGTAAAAACTCTTAAATAGCAAACAAACACAAATATCACTTTGGTTTATAATTTTTTAATACTAACATATTTCAATAGCAATACACTGGTAACTGGTACTTTCAATAAATATCAATTTATTATCACTACAACTGGATTTTGTTGCATACTACTTTTCTTAATATGGCTGGATTGCAACAGGCCCATAGAGACCTCTTAATGTCACCTGCTCATAGGAATGTCTAAAACTAAATAACAGCCAAAATATGTACGCTACTGATCAACAAAAAAGTAAAAAAAAAAAAAAAAAAAAACAATATTATATATATATATATATATATACAGCTGAATCCAGAAGTTTACATTCACTATTTAAAAAGACACATATGCATGTTTTTCTGTCAAGAAATCAAAATACACCTTACCCTATTTAGGTCAATTAGGATTACCACAATTATTTATATTTGCCAAATGCCAGAATTCCAGAGAGATAATTTTTTTAAGGCATTTTTATTACCTTCTGCAAAGTCAGAAGTTTACATACACTGGGATTACTATGTCTTTAAACAATTTGGGACAGCTCATATGATGATGTCCTGTCTTTGGAAGCTTCTAAATTAATTAGACACACCTTTGGAGACACACCTGTGGATGTATTTCAGTGCACACTAGAAACACACTGCTTCTGTGTGTAACATCATGGGAAAGTCTCAAGAAATCAGCCAAGATATCAGGAAGAGAATTGTGGACTTGCACAAGTCAGGATCATCCAGGTACCTCGTTCATCTGTACAAACAATTAGATGCAAGTACAAACAAGATGGGATTGTTCAGCAATCATACCGCTCAAGAAGGAGACAGGTTCAGAGATGAACGTGCTTTGGTTCGACATGTGCATATCAACCCAAGAACAAAAGACCTTGTGAAGATGCTGGTGGAAGCTGGTAAGAGTGTGTCATTATCCACAGTGAAAAGACTACCGTATCAACATGGGCTGAAAGGTCACTCTGCCAGGAAGAATCCATTACTCCAAAAGAAATATAGAAAAGCTAGATTAATGTTTGCAAATGCATACAGGAACAAAGACCTACATTTTTGGAGACAGGTCCTGTGGTCTGACGAAACTAAAATTGAACTGTTTGGTCATAATGACCATAATAAAAAAGGGAGAAGCTTGGAAGCCTAAGAACACCATCCCAAATGTGAAACCCGGCTGTGGCAGCATCAGGCTGTTTGGTTGTTTTACTGCAGAAGGGACTGGTGCACTTCATAAAATAGATGGCATCAAGAGGAAAGAAAATTATGTGACAATACTTAAGCAACATCTGAAGACATCAGCCAGGAAGTTAAAGCTTGGGCAGAAATGGGTCTTCCAAATGGACAATGATTCTGCCAAACTGTTACAAAGTGGCTTAAGGATAACCAAGTCAATGTTTTGGAGTGGGCATCACAAAGCACTGATCTCAATCCTATTGAAAATGTATGGGTGATGCTGAAAAGACAGGTGCGAGCAAGGTGACCTACAAATATGGCTCAATTACACCAGTTCTGTCATGAGGAATGGACCAAAATTCCTACCAACTACTGTGAGAAGCTTGTGGAAGGATATCCAAAACCTTTGACCCAACTGATACAGTTTAAGGGCAATGCTACCAAATACTAATAAAATATATGTAAACTTTTAACTTTGCATAAAGTATTAAAAATGCCTTAAACATCTCTCTCTCTTATCGTTCTGGTATTTGGCAAATATAATTAATTTTGGTATCCAAATTATCCTAAAACGGGTAAGGTTTAATCTGATTTCATGTCAGATAGTGAGAAAAACATGCATTTGTTTCTTCTTATATAGTGTTTGTAAACTTCTGGTTTCAACTGCATATATTTTATTATATATTTTATATATGTTTTACTAACAACTTATGGGCTTCAGAGATAAGGGGTTTTCCAGATATTTATATAGGCACCCTGTGGTCCTTAACGAGAAGCTATCATTACCACAAGCTATGTGCAAAAAACAAAAATTAACAGCAGATGAAATTATAAGACATATTTAAAAAAGTGTTTATATTTTAGTTAAGGTTTCCCTGGAGGTCACAGGTCATCTTTAAAGTGAAAACACTCACAAATGTGATTGCAAACACAACTGTTGCTGCAACAAGAAAAGCTACTTTAGATACAAGGCCATCACAGCACTGGGTGACTGGAGACTGGCAGTGGAAAAACTGCTGACAGCTAGGTTCACATGACGTTATTCTCTTGAATTTCCTTATAAATAAATGTCCCATAGTTTTGAATGGGAATATAAGCTGTAGTTCATATTGCGTGAAGTAAATATATATAAATTAATAAAATAAAAATAGTGACCTCAGTAATGAAAGAATGTCTGATAAAGGTACACACATTCACCCATTGACAGGGTTATTTTTTTCTACTTTCAGACCCATAGTGAGACCTTATTTAAATTCCCCCAAAACACTCAATTAAAGATTCAGAATTACAGCAGTTTTCCTTAAATGATGTGTCCAACTTCTTAACCAAATCTTTTATTGGCCCAATGCCTCAAACATTGTTTTGTATCCTCCAGACTTAGTGGCGACAGGCTATAGAGTAACAGACTACAAGCAAACAAGCAGTTATATCTCCTTGCATCCGCCTCTACATTTTCCTCCAGTCTGTTGCCATAGAGATGCACAGGTGCTGTGGAAACTAAACCATAAACATGTTTCATTTTATTGTTTCCAAGGTTTCTTCCCCTTACATGTTAGATGCTTTAGGACATTGTATGAGAAGATGACTATAGTTTTCAACCTCTTCAAGCCAGTGGACAGATTACTGCATCCTAATTGTGGTGTTCTTATTGCAATGGTAGTTCCAGTGGATGGCACTGACACAGATGCTTTTGACTTTGCAGAAAGTAATAAAAATGCCTTAGAAAATTCTCTCTCATTATTTTGGCATTTGGCAAATATAAATAATTTTGGTAATCCTAACTGACCTAAAACAGGTAAGCCAACATATAAAGAACAAAAACTTCGGCACCACACTGCAATGCACTATTAAATGATCAGTGGATTCTAAAGTTGCATGCAAACACTGCTAATATATTAAACTTCCCGTTCATGGTGCTCAGTGATTTAATAAAGAAAGTCTCTTAATGTAGCAAATATGTAAAAGAAAATAAAGTCTTCACGGCACTCACTCGCCATAAATCGGGTTAAAATCCATGTTTATTCTGCATCTTGTGGCAACACAGGGCATTCGGGAATACAAAAAGCTCACACAAGAGCGACGGAAAGGCAAGCCTTTCTGTCGCTCATGTGTGAGCTTTTTGTATTCCCGAACGCCCTGTGTTGCCACAAGATGCAGAATAAACATGGATTTTAACCCGATTTATGGTGAGTGCCGTGAAGACTTTATTTCTTTTACATATTTGATAAAACAGTTAAGGTTTAAATCTCAGATAATTAGGTCAGATATAGAAAAAACATAGCATATGTGTCTGTTAATATAAGTGTAATGATAAACTGGTTTCAACTAACATTAATAACTTAGCGGGAAGGAGAGAACAAGAAAAATTCCACCACTGTTTTTTGTGTTTAAAACGTTGCAGTTTACAGTTTGCAGGATAAATATTGTGTTACTTTTATTCCCGTTATACTATGAATAGGTACAAGTAAAGTAATACCAAATATGTATAGTTTTTTTCATTTTTACTAATTTAGCACATTTTTTGCAACCGCCATAACATTTTTTTATTAATCTATTAATACAGTTTTCCACAGGGCATGTTTTCCACAGGTCATATTTTTAAAAGATCCGTTTTGGGGTACATATAAATTGATATTCAACCTTTATTACTTCTTTTAGTGGGGATATCCTTTACTCTTTTTTAGATGTACACTATGTGGTTAAAATAACAAATTAACTTGATCAAGTCTGTACTTACATAGTATGGTTAAAAAAAACATATGTCTATCAAGTTCAACCAAAGGTGGGGAAAGATGTGGATAAACTGAAGGGGAGAGGGTATTTTATAGCTTTATTTCCTACTACCGATTCAGACTTTGGAAGCCATAAGGCATAAACCAATCTGTCCTAAAGGAGTATTTTATTTCTTATACCACAATTGCCATCAGACTGGAACTACATTCTAACAGATGTTTTTATGGCTATATAAGTATTGGTCTTAAATAGTAGTAAGTAGTTAAACCAGTGTTTCTCAACTCCAGTCCTCAAGACCCACCAACAGGCCAAGTTTTCAGGATTTCCTCAGTATTACACAGGTGATGTAATTTTATTGTCCATGCATTCGGTTGGAGATCCTGACACAGGTGATATAATTATTGTAAGTGCATTCTGTGGGAGATCCTGAAAACATGACCTGTTGGTGGGGCTTGAGGACTGGAGTTGAGAAACATTGAGTTAAATTCTGACTTATTCCTGCTGTGACTAGCTCCTCAGGCAGGTTATGCCACAGATTCACAGTCCTCATGGTAAAGAAGGCTCTTCTTCTCTGGAGATTTTTCTCCAGACGAAAGGAATGTCCCCTTGTCTTTTGACGGGGTTTAACATGAAACAGCTTTTCACCATACTTTTATATAGGGGCCATTTATATACGTACAGTATATAAATGAATAATGTCTCCCCATAGCTCTCTTTTCACAAGACTAAATAAGTTTCATTCTTTTAACCTCTCCTCATAACTAAGATGCTCTATTTCTCTTACTAGTTTGGTTGCTTGTCTTTCCACTCTCTCTAGCTCCATTACATCCTTTCTATAAACTGGAGCCCAGAACTGAACAGCATATTGCAGATGAAGACATACCAATATACTTAATATAGTGGCAAATATTATTATAATTATTTATTTTAGAGCACCCTTAGTTCCAGAGCGCTGTACATTTGAGGGGGGTTATACACATATTGTAGGTCAAACAAGTACAAAGGTGACAATAACTAACAACTGGTACTGAGGAAGAGACGGCCATGTCCATGACGGCTTACAGTCTACAGGGAAGGAGGGAAGAGACAGGAGGTGAGGAGCAGACATGTTTGTGGGGTAGCACAGTGGGAGCGGGCTTATTGTTGGTTATAGGCAATCCTGAAGAGATGGGTTTTCAGGTTGCTTTTGAAGCTAGTTAGAGTGGGGGAGAGTCTGAGGTGTTGAGGCAGTGAGTTCCAGAGTGTGTGGGAAGCACAGGATAAGTGTTGGAGACGGTTATGTGAAGAGCTGATAAGGGGAGAGCAAAGAAGAAGGTCCTGTGAGTCCCTTAGTAGGTAGATATACAGCACCCCAATAAGTAGACAGGAATATACGTCCTCAAGTATATAGGTTGGTTTAAAGGCCCCTTATTAAGTAGGTAGATAAATAAGCCCTCCCAGTAAGTAGATATATAAGCCACCCATTAAGTAGGCAGGAAGTTAAATAGGTCACCCAACAGGTAAGTAGGTATATATGCCCCTCATTAAGTAGGTAGATAGGTAGGTATATAGGCCCTGCATTAAGTAGGAAGGTAGATATATAAGGCTCCAAGTAGGTAAATGAGTATGTAGCCCCCAGTATATATACACACACACATATATATATATACATATACACACACATATATGCAAAAATAGGGCCCCACAGTAGATAGATGGATATATAGGCCCCCAGTAAGTAGGCACTTATATAGCCCCCCAGTAGGTAGGTATATATGCCCCCCAGTAGTTAGATAGATATATATATAGGTACTTCCAGTAGATATGTAGGTATATAAAGCC
Source organism: Phyllomedusa bahiana (assembly GCA_025379985.1). Taxonomy (NCBI): domain Eukaryota; kingdom Metazoa; phylum Chordata; class Amphibia; order Anura; family Hylidae; genus Phyllomedusa; species Phyllomedusa bahiana. The sequence continues at coordinate 6,047 of JAODAL010007034.1, forward strand.
CTCTTAGTAGTTATACAGGGCCCCAGTGGTTAGGTGTACAGTGCAACCCTCAGTAGGAAGGAAAATAATATAGAGCCCTTCAATAAGTAACTGGTTATATAGGGCCCCACAGTAGATAGGTAGGGATATTGGGCTCCCCACTAGGTAGTCAAATAGAAATCCTCAGGAGTAAGGTAGGCAAATACTGTCCCTTGCGAAAGTATTTGGCCCCCTTGAACATTTCAACTTTTTGCCACATTTCAGGCTTCAAACATAAAGATATAACTTTAATTTTTTTGTGAAGAATCAACAACAAGTGGGATACAATTGTGAAGTGGAACGAAATTTATTGGATATTTTAAACTTTTGTAAAAAATAAAAAACTGAAAACTGGGGCATGCAAAATTATTCGGCCCCCCTTAATACTTTGTATCCCCACCTTTTGCTGCGATTACAGCTGCAAGTCGCTTGGGGTATGTTTCTATCAGTATTGCACAACTATAGACTGAAATTATTGCCCATTCTTCCTTGGAAAACAGCTGGAGCTCAGTGAAGTTGGATGGAGAGCGTTTGTGAACAGCAGTTTTCAGCTCTTTCCACAGATTCTCGATTGGATTCAGGTCTGAACTTTGACTTGGCCATTCTAACACCTGGATACGTTTATTTGTGAACCTTCCATTGTAGATTTTGCTTTATGTTTGGGATTATTGTCTTGTTGGAAGATAAATCTCTGTCCCAGTCTTAGGTCTTTTGCAGACTCAAACAGGTTTTCTTCCAGAATGGTCCTGTATTTGGCTCCATCCATCTTCCCATCAATTTTAACCATCTTCCCTGTCCCTGGTGAAGAAAAGCAGGCCCAAACCATGATGCTGCTACCACCATGTTTGACAGTGGGGATGGTGTGTTCAGGGTGATGAGTTGTGTTGCTTTTATGCCAAACATATCGTTTTGCATTGTGGCCAAAAGTTCAATTTGGGTTTCATCTGAGCAGAGCACCTTCTTCCACATGTTTGGTGTCTCCCAGGTGGCTTGTGGCAAACTTTAAACGAGACTTTTTATGGATATATCTTTGAGAAATGGCTTTCTTCTTGCCACTCTTCCATAAAGGCCAGATTTGTGCAGTGTAAAACTGATTGTTGTCCTATGGACAGACTCTACCACCTCAGCTGTAGATCTCTGCAGTTCATCCAGAGTGATCATGGGCCTCTTGGCTGCATCTCTAATCAGTCTTCTCCTTGTTTGAGATGAAAGTTTAGAGGGACGGCCGGGTCTTGGTAGATTTGCAGTGGTCGGATACTCATTCCATTTCAATATGATCGCTTGCACAGTGCTCCTTGGGATGTTTAAAGTTTGGGAAATCTTTTTGTATCCAAATCCGGCTTTAAACTTTTCCACAACAGTATCACAGACCTGTCTGGTGAGTACCTTGGTCTTCATGGTGCTCTCTGCGCTTTAAACAGAACCCTGAGACTATCACTGAGCAGGTGCATTTATACGGAGACTTGATTATACACAGGTGGATTATATTTATCATCATCAGTCATTAGGACAACATTGGTAACATATAGGTAACTATATAGGGGCTCCTGAACTGCCATAGCTCTATGCCTATTGTGCTGTGCTGGCTCACCTGGGTTATGGTGATAACCCTGATGGGCCCTGGGTTCCGGCTCATGTTTTCAACTGTATGCGCATACAATTGAAAACTGCGGCAGGGTCAGGAACGATCTACTCCTTACCTCCAGTACTATTGTTACAGCAGTACAGCTGGTACAGCCATACATGGCCTGGCCACACTAGAAAACAAGGGGGGCCACTACCACCACCAGCTACCACCCCCTTGCTTACCAGGAACAGGAGACAGCACATGGCTTCTGTCTGTTCTTTCTACCTTGGAGGTTTTTTTAACTACATTTTTATTGATTTTCCAAAACCATAAAATTACAAAGATTACCAAAACAGCTTTTATAAACATTTGTTTGATGACATCTCCTTTACATTGAATACATATACACACTTGCACTGTGGCATAGGGAGGGGTTCTATAGATAATTACCCTATGTAATGTAACAGAAACCCTAGGCTTGAGTATCAACAAAGTAAATCACTTCGTTTAATACATCCCCAATCCCCTGTTTCGCATGCCCTCCAAGATACCATAACCTAGGGTATAACAACGACAGCAAGCACCAGCCCAAAGTTCCCGCCACTCTGCGAGATGCCCGGAACTGCCCCCTCACCGCTGTCCGTTATCCTGTCTTGTTAAAACACAATTGTAGGTTATCTTGATTGCAAGCGCGTCCTTGTGTCCTAGAGTAAGCGGAGACGCCAGGAGAGCATGGAGAGGTATTATTTTTATTATTTTAAATGGTGCCCTATATGTTTATATACTTACTGGGGGCTCCTATATAACTGCCTACTTACTGGGGCTACTATATAGCTAGCTACCTACCTACCAGGGGACCCCTATATAGTTACCTACTTTCTGGATGGTCCTATATACCTACCTACTGGGTGGGGGACTCTATATACCTACCTGACTACTGAAGGGAACTACAGTGCCTTGCAAAAGTATTTGGCCCCCTTGAACTTTTCAACCTTTTGCCACATTTCAGGTTTCAAACCTAAAGATATAACATTTTAATTTTTTTGTGAAGAATCAACAAGTGGGACACAGTTGTAATGTGGAACGAAATTTATTGGATATTTTAAACTTTTGTAAAAAATAAAAAAAACTGAAAGGTGGGGCGTGCAATATTATGCAGCCCCTTTCCTTTCAGTGCAGCAAACTCACTCCAGAAGTTCAGTGAGGATCTCTGAATGATCCAATGCCGGTGGTAGTGGCCCCCCTTGTTTTCTAGTGTGGCCAGGCCATGTATGGCTGTACCAGCTGTACTGCTGTAACAATAGTACTGGAGGCAAGGAGTAGATCATTCCTGACACTGCCGCAGTTTTCAATTGTATGCGCATACAGTTGAAAACATGAGCCGGAACCCAGGGCCCATCGGGGTTATCACCATAACCCAGGTGAGCCAGCACAGCACAATAGGTAAAGAGCTATGGCAGTTCAGGGGCCCTTCATTAGACCATCGTCTGCAATGGCAAGTCATATGCAGCCTGCCATCATGATGTGGGGAGCTGATGGAGGGAATAGAGGCAATCCCCTTCACAATGCTTTGAACATGAGATTACCATCATTTTATAGATAATCATCTTGGCTATCTCATACATAAATTTGACTTGCAAATATTTAGCAAATGCTTAGTTCTGCAGATTTTTGTCATGTAACTGCATTGTTCCTGTTTTGCTGCTGATATTGGAACAATCTTTTTCTTCTTGTATACTACAAATTACAACCAATTCTCAAACTCTCTAATAACTCTGTGTGTTATTAGGTTGATTCCCAAGTGAAAGATCACTCATTCGAATCGAGCCAGGCATAAAGAAGATTTCCCAAGAAAAGAGAAACAGCATCATCCAGCTCATCGATAGCGGTCTCTCGGCTGTATACTGTGAAGAGAAGAAAATTGGAAATGGTATTTGGAGCGATGAGGTGAATGTCAATAGACTGGGCTCTGTTGGATGCAAATGGGTCTGAAAGAAATCAAGGGAAAAGGGGGCTCAAGAAATTGAAGGACCCGTCAAGTTCGGTGGAGAAAGCCTGATGATATGAAGCTGTTTCACAGCCAAAGGTGTTGGATACCTGACCAGGATTGATGGTGGTCTCAATGCTGAGCTACATGTGAGTATCTTACAAGATGAGTTACTTTGTACACTCGATTACTATGGGTATGAAAAAGACAACATAGTTTTCCTGCAGGACATGACCCGAACCATATGTCAAGATTGGCGGACAAATGGTTAATTGACAGTGAAGTAGAGTTGCTGGATCGGCTCCCATAGTCCTCAGACCTCAACCCAATCGAACATGTGTGAGTACAGTTAACCCCTTAACGCCAAGGACTATTTTTTTTTCACATTCGTTTTTCCCCTTCTGCCTTCCCAGAGTCATAACTTTTTTATTTTTTCATTTATATGGACATATGAAGTCTTTCATTTTGCGGGACAAGATTTACTTTCTAATTATGTTATTCATATTACCATAGAATATACTGGGAAGCCGCAAAAAAATTTCTAAGTGGGGCAAAATGTGAAAAACACGTACTTGTGCCAAGTTTATTTTTTATGGTGTTCAATCTTCGGTAAAAATGATGTTTTATCTGTATTCTACAGGTTGATACACATCCAACAATACCAAACATGTACAGTTATGTTTTGGTACCGTAAAAATATTCTCAATATTTTCTATTTTTGAAATTTGCGCCGCGGCGTCATTTTCTGCGACCAATAGCTTGAGTGACGGGCATTTTTTGCGGACTGAAGCGTACTTTTTATTTCTACCAGTTTGGAATACATGCATCTTTTTTGATTAAATTTATTCCCATTTTTATGGGGCGTGAAATGACCAAAAAAACGCAATTTTGGTGTTTGGAATTTTTCTTCTTCTACGGTGTTCAGCGTTCGGTGATACCAAATATGTGTAACTTTTTTATTATTTTAATTTTTTTATTTGTAAAATGGCAAAGGGGGTTGATTTAATTATTATTATAATATTAAATATATATAATATATATATTTTTTTTTTACACCCCAATACTTAAATTTCTTTTAAAATTTGAGTCCCCCCCTAGGGTGCTTCACCACTAGGGGGCGCGATCATTTATACAGCCTAATGCATTGTAATACAATGCATTAGGGTGTACAAAGATCCCGCTTTTCCTATTTCCTGCCTTGCTAAATGGAAAACATGGTGGCGATGGAAGCCTCACATGGCTTCCAGCTGCCATGTCAAGCAATATGGGCCCTGCGATTTCGCCACGGGCCCCCCCGATTGAAGTGAGGACCGATGCGTGGCACCATTTCTCACTGATTTAGAAGCTGCGGGCATCTTGGCTGCAGCGTCTAAGGGGTTAAACAGCAAAGGTTGGTGCCAGACGCTCCTGCGCTGTAACCCCCGAGTGTTACGTGCAGTTAGCAATCCCGCGCTGCAATCCCACTACAAAGCCGATTACCGGCATTAGGACGTAGTCATACTTCCAATTTCGGTAAGGGTAAGAAAAAGCTGTATCAGTACCCAAGTGAGTAGACCAGTATGCACCAACACTTAGAACGTGCAGAAGAGACCTGGGATCAAAGTTCGGTTGAGACATGCTTGACTCTAATTGAGAGAATGTCCAAAAGGATTCAGGCAGCGTTGAACGTCAAAGGTTGATTTACAAAATACTAACAAAATAATAAAAATTAAATTTAGATTTTTAGGAGCAAAACAGTAACAATGCGATTATATGACAAGAATCTGCAGAACTAAGCATATGCTAAATAGTTTTATGTATGAGATAGCCAAAATGATTGTCTATAAAATGAGGGGAGCCTCGCATTCGAAGCTGTAGTGGATGGTGAGATATGGAGCCTGAAAGTCAAAAGTTCAAAACATTGTTACTCTTGTGCTTGTTAGTGTACATATTAATGGAAAACCATTTAATGTTAGCTTCATTGATTTGTTCTAAGTGTGTAGAATATAAATATTATGATTTTTATTCATTTTCTTAATTCTTAAAAACTTTCATCGGTTTTGCATTATTGAAGAAACAGTTCCTTCTTCCTTCTGTCAGGAAAAGACAGTACAGAAGAGTGTGTGTCTTATGGTGGATGCAATGACTAGCAGTCATCTTATAATCATAGACTACTGCAGCTCAAAAAAAAGGGTTGTGAAAATGGAATAAAGCAGGATGCATACAAAACATACAGTGCTGGTATCCCAACTTATCTAGTCCTTCAGCAAAACAGTAAAATTGTCATTAAATAACTCATCCTCTACTGACCCTGTCTGCTTGTATACAGCAAAGCTGTGAGATGAGCTGCAGAGAAAACAGAGGGGGTCAGCCTATTAAATCTCTTCTAAGATGTCAACGTGAAAACTAGAATTTTTCAAGATCTTTATTTTTATATATCACTCACATATTAAATAAAAAAAGAACGGAAAAAAGCAGCACAAAAATGTAAAAAAAAATATTTATAATAAATATCACCAGAGACTGCTTGCTCTTAAGCAGGACAATAGGGAATACTATAGCAAACACAAATTATGATTTATTAATCCCAGATAATTGTAAGCCAGTTTCTTGAAATCATCCTCCTAAGTCATATTTATACACTGCTCAAAAAAATAAAGCGAAAAGTAAAACACCAAATCCTAGATCTCAATGAATACAATATTCCAGTTGCAATTCTTTACTCATTACATAATGGAATGTGTTGAGAACAATAAAACATAAAATGATCACTAAAAAGCAAAATTAATATCCCCCGGAGGTCTGGATTTGGAATAATACTCAAAATCAAATTTCAGGCTGATCCAACTTCAGTGGAAATGCCTCAAGACAAGGAAATGAGGCTCAGTAGTGCGTGTGGCCTCCACTTGAATGTATGACTTCCGTACAATGCCTGGTCATGCTCCTGATTAGGCAGCGGTTGTACTCCTGAGCTACTGTATCTCCTCACAGACCTAGATTAAAGCATCAGTCAACTCCTGGACAGTCTGTCGTACAATGTGGTGTTGATGGATGTAACGAGACATGATATTCCAGATGTGCTCTATTGGATTCTGCTCTGTGGAATGGGCAGGCCAGTCCATAGCATCAATGACTTCATCATGCAGGGACTGCTGATACATTTCAGCCAAATGAGGCCTAGCATTGTCATGCGTCAGAAGCAACCCAGGGCCCACTGCACCTGCTTATGGTCTCACATTGGGTCTGAGGATCTCATCCAAGGACCTAATGGCAGTCAGGGTAACTCTAGCTAGCACATGGAGGGTTGTGCGTGCCTCTGAAGAAATGCTTCCCCACAGCATTTCTGACCCATGCCATACCGGTCATGCTGGAGGATGTTCTCCACGGCGTCTCCAGACACATGGATATTAGTGGCCTGTTGGAGGCCATTTTGCAGGGCTCTGGAACTGCATCTCCTGTACCTCCTTGCACAAAGGAGGAGGTAGCGGTCCTACTGCTGGGTTGTTGCCCTTCTACGGCCCCCTCTACCTGGTGTACTGGCTTGGCTCCTGGTATCTGCTCCATGCTCTGGACTCTGTGCTGACAGATACAGCTAACCTTCTTGCCACAGCTTGCATTGATGCGCCATCCTGGATGAGCTGTATTACCTGAGTGAGTAACTTTTGCAGGTTATGGACACCGCCTCATGCTACCTTGAGGGGTGAGATCAATGACTAAATGCAAAAGTGACCAAAACAACAGCCAAAAAGAATGATAACACAGAAATGGTCTGGGGTCACCACCTGCAGAACCACTCCTTTACAGGGGTTGTCTTGCTAATTGCCTATCATTTCTACCTGTTGCCTGTTCCATTTGCACAACTGCAGCAGAAATTAATTCAAAATCAGTGCTGATTCATAACTTGACCGGTTAATTTCAAAGAAGTGTTATTGTCTTGGAGTTATATTGTGTTGTTTAAGTGTTCCTTTTATATTTTTGAGCAGTGTGTGTGTATGAACAAGCTCCTCCACAAACAATAAAAAAAAATCCACGGCACTCCACAGTGGATGCAAGCAAGAAGGTGGTTTATTCCCCCACGCTAGATGAGCAACGTCTCAGCTCCCTCACGGAGCCTTACATACATATTTGTGTGTGTGTGTATATATATAAATGTTTGTGGGTGTGTACATTTATATAGGGAGATACAAACAAGACAGACAGATATATACACCTACATACTAATACAATCACAACTCTTACCCCAAAACAGATTTTCCTGTTTCATCTGGTTTCCGCACTGTAAATGGGCTTGGATCAATGCCAACATTTTTTTTGGCATAAAGTCTCTGAAAATTTAGATTACATATCAGTACTTTGGAAATGGTTAGAGATGTCATCTGTTTTTTTTAATATTTCATGTATTACCACTTACCTTGCAGAATTTGTCATAGACAAACAAAAAGTGTCATCGAAACTGCTCAGTTCATAAGGTCGAAAGAACTCTGTATATATATTAGTCTCCTCATCACCCCTGTTATGCTTCTTTATTGTCATCTTCTTTAGATTTTCAGCATTGGGAACTATTAACAAAAGTAGATGGTACATTGTCAACACTTTTGTTAGTTTAATATGACACCAATCAAATTCAAAACCTTGTAACATATTCCTATCACTAAAATTGTTTCATTTAAAATACAGGCTCTATTGAGGTCTTCAGCATATTCTAAATGGAAGACAGGATGCAAACTTTTACATTTTCACTTTTACTGGGCACTTCTTTTTTCTGTTGGCTCTTCTGTTTTTAATAATATACAGAAGGTTGTAGAAACTTTGGGCCTCATGTATGAAAACTGTCTACATGTAAGACTTTATTTGTTGCCCATTGCAACCAATCAAAGCTCCCCTTTCTTTTTTTTCAGAGCACTATATGAAGTGAAAGAGGAGCATTGGTTGGTTGCTATGGGCAAAAAAGACAGTCTTGGACCTAGACAGTTTTCATAAATGAGGCCCTTTGTTCCCATAGTCAGCAATGCATAGATTACATAATATATAAACCATGATAAACTATGGAGATAAGAGTATTACAACAGAACATAACTTGTCCAGCCATAGTTATTGTATCCAGTAACTGTGACATCTTTAAACCTTTATTAGACATATACCTTTAAAATCTAAAGGATATAGGAGTGCATATGGTACAGTATTAAAAGTGACTGAAATATTTTTTTTTTATTTCTTAGAAAAATGGGATTCTTGTACTTACCGTAAAATCCTTTTCTCGTCCAATTCATTGGGGGACACAGCACCTTGGGTGCGCCTTGCCTTCGGAGGCGGACACTAGGTGGATCAAACGTGTCAGACCTGCCCCGACGGCCTATATCCCTCCTGCTGACGCCAGGCTGATCAGCTGGTACAAAAGCGGTGGCCGAGAGGCGGAACAAAAGAGAACCCTAATTCCATGGCGACAAAATCGAGGGCGGGACCTGTGTCCCACAATGAATTGGACAAGAAAAGGATTTTACGGTAAGTACAAAAATCCCATTTTCTCGCCAATAATTCATTGGAGGACACAGCACCTTGGGATGTCCAAAAGCAGTCCCAGAGGGTGGGCAACTATCAAACTTAATCAGCAGTGACAAGCATCAGCCCACTGCTACTTGAAGTACCTTAAAGGCCCCAAGAGCTGCAGCAGCCGAGGCCAAGCATGAGTTGGGTAGAAAATTAGACGAGGTATGGGCCCAAGCCCAGGTGACAGCTTTGCAAACCTACAAAAGCCGAGGGTTGAAGCCGTACCAACCAGGCGGCCCCAACTGCTCGTGAGGAGCAAGCCGTGACCTGCATAACTATGGACCAGATCCGGCTGGCAACGGCGGCCAGAGGACGCCAAGCCCTTGCAAGAACCATCAGGAAAGACCAAGAGGGCTGCGCGCACCTAAAGGATCCGAAACAGAGAGGTAGAACCGAACGGCCCTGACCATGCCTATCCAACATAACAATCGTACTCAAAGATGAGAGGACGAGGGGCAAAAAAGAGCAGAACTATGTCTTCATCAATATGAAACGATGAACCCATCCTAGGGAGACATGACAGAACAAGACACAGAGTAACCTTGTCCTTACGCAGACCCCAGAACAGGGGCCAGCAGATAGAGCTGCCCATACAGACACTTGGTGGCTAGAAGTGATGGCCACCCAGAAGGCCACCTTCCATAAAAGTAAACACAGCGAGCGGAAGGGCAACCAATAACTCCTTGGCGGCTGCAACCCCCACCAAAAATTCTAGCTCCAAGGAACGGCGAACGGTCTCTACCTTGGCCGACGCTCTAGCCATAAAACGGGTTGACACCAGTGAGACTTTATTGGGACCACCAAACCTCTGAGAACTGGGAAGCAAGATTCCACAATTCCCTGTGGAGCTTCCAGCCGATGGCCGCTGCTGCAGCTGTTACGACCAGACCATGCAAGCTGAACTGCGGAGAAGAAAGCGCAGGTCGCAGGGCTGCCCCGGCTGCCCCCAAGGCGGACTTACAACAATCCGTGAGGACGCCTGTCCATGCCGTCATCAAGGACCACCGCGTCCGTGACAGGGATGGCCGTAGACTACTTGAGCCAGGTGACTGGGGTGTCCACTGATGAGACCACCGAGCACTATGACCCTGATCCTCCAGGAAAGGGAGAAGAGACTTAAGTTGTCTGGTAGGGAACATGCCAGACCGGATGTTTCCACTTTCTGACAAACAGTTCTCACTTTCAGGCGTGCAGGGAACCCCACACGCCGTCGCCAGCCGTCCTTAAGGGAGACCTCCTCCTGGGAGGCTGAGACATCCTCACCTCTAACATGAAGGGAGTCTCTGACAGCTCTGATAAGGGTTTGGACCGCTTCTGTCATCCTATCAACCCTTCTGGCCCAGAGCCAGAGACAGGGGAGTCTCCAACAGAGGCCGTATCCAGGCCCGGAGCTTTCCGGGCTAAGGGCTTTGACCGCTGCTGTCATACCAACAACCCTGTATGGCCCAAAGCCATAGATAGGAGAGTCCCCAGAAGGGGCCATATCCAGGCCTGGAGTTTTCACATCCGTCCCAAATAGCCCGGCTAAGGGTTTGGACCGCTGCTGCCACATCATCATCTCTGTCTGGCTCAGAGTCAGAATCAGAGGAGTCCCCACTTGAAGGAGCCGTATCCAGGCATGGAGCTTCTATCTCCGACCACCGTCTGATGGGAGAGAGCTCGGGTGATAACGAGGCAGAGAGAACTCTAACCCTCGCACGCGAACACTCCGTACGGGCTGCGCCAGGCGCTGGACCCTGGGAGGTGCGAGGCTGGGCAGCGAGCAGTGACGGCATGTGCCCTATGGCCAAAACCGTAACCTGGGGTACTCTGTACAGGGGGGCCACTGCTAGTGAGCGAGGGACCTGGGCCATTATGGGGACACCGACCGCCGACAGGAGGCGCTGAGTCCTGCAGTGGACGGTAGTGGAGCAGCGCAAAGGGCACAAAGTGCACTGGGGCTAGCCAACAAGACTATCCTGTGGCAATGGGCGCCGGCGAATCAAGTCGCCACTGTTTTGGACACAGGCGGTTTAAAACACTTAGCCCGGAGCAGAGACATGGCTGCAAAGCGCGGGGGCTGGGATGGATGTCCCACAGGGGGCCAACTTACCATCCCAAGATGCTGTGTCTTCCTCAGCAGTCAGGAGAAGCCAGGACGCCGAAAGCCACAAAAATGGCATTTAGGCTCCGCCCCCAGGAGAGGGCGTGGCCTTGTTGCGGCCTAGGAACGGCGCCGGAACACCGCGGGAGCGGGTAAGCAGCACCCGCAGCCTCTGAGAGGCCCATCCCCAGCAGCCAGCGCCAAAACCACAACACGCGGTACCGCTGCGGCACTGCATGGTTGCCCAAATGCCAGTGCCGCACGGCAACCTGGGGGGACAGTGTCACGGTACGGCCCCCTTAATAGGTGAGAGCCATGTGCTCGATCACCTTCCAACGGGTGAGAGCCGTGTGCTCAATCACCTTCCAACGGGTGAGAGCCGGGTGCTCAATCACCTTCCAACAGGTGAGAGCCGGGTGCTCAATCACCTTCCCACCGCTGCCAGCCGGGGGCTCAATCACCGTCCCACAGCTGAGAGCCGCGTGCTCAAGCACCTTCCAACAGGTGAGAGCCGTGTGCTCAATCACCTTCCAACAGGTGAGAGCCGTGTGCTCAATCACCTTCCAACAGGTGAGAGCCATGTGCTCAATCACCTTCCAACAGGTGAGAGCCGTGTGCTCAATCACCTTCCAACAGGTGAGAGCCGGGTGCTCAATCACCTTCCAACAGGTGAGAGCCGGGTGCTCAATCACCTTCCAACAGGTGAGAGCCGTGTGCTCAATCACCTTCCAACAGGTGAGAGCCGTGTGCTCAATCACCTTCCAACAGGTGAGAGCCAGGGGCTCAATCACCTTCCTGCAAAGGAAAGAAAAATAACAAAAACTCTTCAGAGCTGCAGAGCAGCGTCTGCCTCCTACAGACACTAGGCTGAAAACTGATTAGCTTGGCGTCAGCAGGAGGATATAGCAGTCCGGGCATTCTAACCGTTTGATCCGCCTAGTGTCCGCCTCCGAAGGCAAGGGCCTATACCCAAGGTGCTGTGTCCCCCAATGAATTATTGGCGAGAAAAAAAAACAAATCACCTTTGTATTTTTAAAATACAAATATATTATAAGCTTTATGCATTCACCACTAATACAGTCACAAGGAAAAACGGTTTTCTATATCAGGACATCCTAAAAAAGCATTTGACCCTTAGATGGTCTAAACATTAGGTAAATACCTGGGGGGAACAACAACAACAACTCAGCAGATTCTACTGTTTTATTATTAATGTCCAAAAAATTAAGCCAAAATGAAAAATCTATGACTCAAATGCTTGTAGAACCACCTTTAACTCAAAAAAAGGGAAGACCTAAAATATAACTTTTAATAATAAATATCTAAAATAAAGCCAACTAAAAGTGAACAATATTCCAGTTTACACAGACATAAGGCCCATTCAAAGGCACAAAAACACCAAAAAGTAGGGGATCTAACCCTAGAAATCCCTAGTTACAGTATATACTACCCCTACCTTGCACAATACAGGTGATTTGCCCCAAAAGGGCGTCCCTGTCAGGAACCTACCCCTGAAGTCCTATAAAACCCTAAATATCCCTCAAATCCCATCACTGGCTGGGCGCATTATTTTGCGCTTAAAAAGCTGGCACACGTGTAGTTCGGCGTCTCCAGTCTACACAGCAGAAGCGCTGTGTCTGACAGCATATTACCAGCAACTGAGACCTAGCAGAGATGTTTGAAGCATATTATGGTGCTTATTGCCTTTAATAAGGTAAGCCTTCGTTGTACCAATATGATATGTTATCCAGTGCATTTCTTGGCAATGTAAGTAAATTACATTTTTAGATCTGCAACATTATTCTACCTGGAATTACCTGCTATGTTGAACTTCCAAGTTTTCACGTATCTCTAATATCATTATTTTGGCGTTGGCTGTTCCATTATCAGTGAATTTTTTAAATACACAAGTTACCTATTATTTATATAAATTGTATGCACCTCCTTTCGTTCAGTCGATATGTGAGTTTTCCATTCCTCACATGTTTAACATCAATGGCAATGACCAAACTTTTAAGAAAACTTTCACTTTTTTAATCATTTACGATATAAAAACAGACAACAGTCTTTGTAAACATAGAAGGAAGGTGCGATACTTATCACGCTTCAGCGTAGTCCATATTTTCCATTCTTCGAAACGTCGCACGGGTGTGCGGATGGCTCTTGCACTCCAGCTATCCTCAATATCTATTGCTATGGAAAATATGGACTACGCTGAAGCGTGATAAGTATCGCACCTTCCTTCTATGTTTACAAAGACCATTATCAGTGAAACCATATGCACTTCACTTGTTTTGAGACTACGCTATGCTGCTTTATTAACTTTATTATCTTGCGTGTATTTTTTGTAAGCAAGTTATATTTTAGGTCTTTCCTTTTTTTTTTTTTTTTTGAGTTTCAGACTGACTAAAGGATATTTCGCCCTTTTTGCAAAGAATACGTACTTTGCTTTGGGTATCTGATTTAAAACTAGACCCACCTTTCGCAGCAATAACTTTAAGTAATTGTTTTCTGTATAACTTTATCACTCTCACATTATTGTGGAGGAATTTATTCCCACTCTTTGCAATGTTGCTTCAGTTTATTGAGGTTTTTGGACACAAGTTTATGCACAGCTCTCATAAGGTCCCGCCACAGCATTGCAATTGGATTGAAGTCTGGATGTTTGCTGGATCATTGCAACACCTTGATTCTTTTATTTTTCTAACCATTCTGTTGTAGATAGATCCCACACTGTTTGGGATTAATGTCCTGTTGCATGATCCCGTTTTAGTCAAACTTTATTGGTTGGATAGATGGCCTCATACTTGTCTAGAATATTTGCTATACAATTGGTATACAAGTTTATGATGAACCTAATGACTGAAAGTTGCCCAGGTCCTGTGGCTACAAAACAACCCCAAATGATCACCCCCTCCCACTTTGTGCCTGACAGTAGGTATAGAGTGTTTGTGTTTATATGCTATATATGGTTTTCAGCAAAAATGGTGCTGTGCATTATGGCCAAACATCTACACTTTTTTCATCTGTCCGTATGACAATGTTCCATAAGTCTTTAGTAGTTTGTTCAGATGCAACTTTGCAAACTTAAACTGTGCTGCCATGTTCTTTTTAGAAAGAAAGGCATTCTTTTGACAGCCCTTTCAAATAAGTCATACATGTTTAGTCTTTTTATGATTGTACTGTCATGAGTTGAACACTTGCACATTTTTGTGCTAACTCAAGACTGTATAGTCTGAAATACCATACAATTCAAATCGGTTGTAATTTTTTAACTTCTCATGACTATATACTAGTAACTATGGCTTAGGCAATAAATTGTACCACTGTCACCCTGTTATCTATCATTCAAAGGCAGGCTGAAACATTTCTCAGTTTCTCTTTGCAGCAAATCCTTAAATGACATACCGTATTTCTCGGACTATAAGATGCACTTATTTCCCCAAAATTTGAGGGGAGGGGATAATAGGGGTGCATTTTATAGTCGAAATCTACTGTCTCAGGGTGTCACGAGGCTGGAGTGGGGCGATGCTGCGTGAAGCCGGCAGCCGGGTTTAGCCCTTTAGAAATACTGTACTGTACAGCTGTGGGCGGCGCTGTTCAGTACAGCCGGCAGCCGCCGCTAACAGCAGGGATGGAGCCAGCTCCTTCCATGCTATTAACACTTTAGACGCCGCAGTGATCGCGGCCACTGTGTCTAGCTGCACTGTTCCTCAATCTGATAACCCCCCATAACGTAATTGCAGTGGGTGATTGGTTGCCATGGCTGCTGAAGTCTCATGCAGACTTCCGCAGCTGCAGTGTATGTACAACTATTACACCCTGCCATAGGCGGGATGTAATAGTTAATGAGTGAAAATCCTATGTACAGAAGTACTATCATACTACTTTATATAGGACAAGGGATTGTGCCCCCTAGTGTTCACGTATCCTATGGGGAGTAAGTACTAAAGTGTAAAAAGTATTAAAAGTTTAAAATCACCCCCCTTTTGCTGTTTTACAAATAAAAAAAATAATAAAGTTAAACATAATTGGTATCGTCACATTCATAAAAGTATCCCCAAAAAATTGGAATAAATAGTGATCAAGTCACATCTATCCCAAAATGGTACCAATAAAAACTACATTTCAGCACGCACTTCTTGCTTCAAATTTTTTCCCCCCAATTTTATTTCTCTAGAACCTAGGTGCATCTTACAGTCCGAAAAATACAGTATAAGTAAGCACAGGAATTTACATCTCATGCATCTGAAAATAGTGTAAACTGCTATATTTTCTTCCATAAAATCTAGCACCAACACAACTAGAGTGAGATTTTTGTAGCCATCTCAAATCTATAACAAACCACTGTGAATCTATGAATAATAATCAGTCTAATGCTATTAGGCTTAATAGCAGAGAAAACTATTTAATTTTGAAGATTATGGGCGACATGTCCGAAAAGTGGCGTATCTATGTCAGTGTAAAGAGTTCCTGAAAGTCCGATACTTTCTAAAAATTGGCGTCAGGTATACCTTGCATAGATTACTTAATGCGTGTAAAATGGCACATAGTATCAAAAAAGGACGCATTGCATCAAAAAAGGGGGCACTGTACCAAAAAAGGGGACATCGTATCAAAAAGGGCGCATTGCTCAATACTCGACACATAGCATATCATTAGTAGTATATGGTATGCGTCTCTCGAGGCTCATTGCCCGACAGGGGCGCATAACATATGAAAGGCACCTCAATAGGCGCATTTCACGACGAGGCGCAGAGTGCACCATATTTTGGCACATTATAAAGTGTCGTTCCCGGCGTATAATGCGCCTAGTTTTGGTGTACGACAGTCCATTTACAACAAGAATATAGCGTAAAAAGTGGGTTTTCCGCAAAATAGAACAAAAAACTGGCGTTGGCGTGTTGGGACATGTCGCCCTATGTATTTATTCTTTATTGACAGGCAGTAAAGAAACAATAGACTTTTTACTCTGAAAGTAATGCTACTACCAACTGCAAGGACCTAATCAGCTTCTGGAATGCAAGGTAATGACAGGCATGATGAATAGAAGTGGTTGGGAATATGTGATCTTCCAACCTACGTTAGGATTCAGAACCCACCTTGAAGTTGTAAAGAACTCATGAAGGTCTAATGAATACATCTGTGCCTTTCTAAGACCAAGGCTAGTTTCACACATTGTGGTAATCAAATCGCATCAAAAACGACAAACTGAACGTAACAATTCCGCAAAGTGTAAATCCAGTCTAAAGGTCAAAAATGCCATTTATTTTACAAAAATGTTATCTCTTACCCTCATCAAATGGTAATGGTAAGTGTTCCAAGATACCCGGTGTCCACCAGAATGTGTAGCTAAAAAATTAAAGTAAAACAAATTTTGGGTCAATAAGTAAAGAAATATATAAGACCAAATGAATGCTTTCCTCTAAAGTGGATCCAAAAGAAAGGTAGGATTCATATTTACCCTCTCTACCATATGTAAAGCATCAAATTGGAATACAAAAAAGTGTAAATGTGAATTCTGTCTAATGCAATCCAATCCCCTTTTGTAGTACAAAACACTTAAATTTCAGTCTTTAAATACATCTCAGAAAGGCTGTTTTTACATCTGCATTTAGCCCTTCTGTCATGTGTTTCACTTAGCCTTAATGTCACATTTAATGCAGCGCAGTATTGTTCACTATTGTTGCCATCAGGAATAGCAATGGCAAAAAATAATGGGAACAAAGCAGATGTCTTTTTGATAAAGAAAAGTCATGACATCAATCTAAAAAGCGCATCATTTTGCCTTTCTTATGTACAATAGTATTTACCTAAGTTTCACAATGATCATTATTTTCATTAAAATAAAAAGCATAAATGGAAGAGTTCCATTATTTTGGCAGTATTAATATCCCATATCAATTATTCTGAGTTCCTGGCTTTTTAATATATTATATTAAAGCTTTATGGACTACAGTGCAACTCTGCAATACATTATGAGAAAAATGGAAACAAGTAATGTATCCATGTACAATAATGAGCACTGATGCACTATACTGAGCATGTAGAAAACCTAGAGATTGTAGTGGCTCCTATTACTACCACCTTTGGAATAATTTCATAGTTAAACTGGGATAACTGAAATATAATTCAATGGAATGCTGAAAGAACTCATTTATTTTTCAAGTATCTTTATTTTAGATGAAAATGTTCTTTATTATTCTAGCATGACTATCCAGACATGTCTATTCTTGACATTGTTAATCACAGCAAACAAGTAAATATATGTAACAATATAAAATTAAAATAAGAATTTTTAAGCACAATACTGTTCACTTTTAACAACCATGTAACAAAACTAAGAATATAAAATGCAAAAGATCTGTGCGTACAGAGCAGCTGTACCGGTCTAGTACAAAAATCCTATGTAACCTTCTGTTCTATAGACTGATTGAATGGCTTGAAGCTGATGGTAATGCGAGTACTAAAAGCCACAAAATGATTGAGACCATCAATTATTATTAGTTTAAGTCACGGTTCAGTCGACCAGGAAATATATATCATAGAAAAGCTTGGAACAAAGTGAAACTGGACATCAAATAGCTGAGAAAGAATAAATGTTAGAAAAAAATACTTGGTCTACGTATAAGAGAGACAGTACTACAATATACAATAAGGTAATAGCACATGGCTGTTCAGAAGAAAAATGGTTTTATAGGTAATATAAAGAGCTATTAGACATAATGTTTACGCGCTGATACTGGTTTTTGCTGCAATTATATGTGACAACCATGAAAAAACAGAAAGAAGGGTGCTACGGAGAATTGTGTGCCTTTATAACTCACAAGAGATCAGTGCAATGCACAAAAACCTTACGCTAACCGAAAAGTCTGAATAAGAACTAGAGCCTACCATTAGATTAAATGTAACCTAACGAGAATGTTCCCTAACCTTTTAAATGTTACAATAACTAAGAAGGTGATTTTTTTTTCTCCTCAATAATTAAAAGGTGTCTCTACATAAAGTCACCTAGGGCAAAATGTATGAATCCTGGAACTGACAGGCCAGTTCCAAATAGCTTTAAAACAGTGTAGAATGTGCCAGAATGTATGAACCTGTTCTTCTGCAGTTCATACATACAGGAGCAGTCCAGTGCTAATACAAGTCTGGCTCAGTCAGACTACCTTTAACCTGGTCTGGCTGTTCTAACTGTTCTGCACCTAGGGTTGACATTCTATATTAATAAATGTGTCTAATCCTATGAATGTGGTGTGACACGCCCCCAGAATGCCCCAAATCTTTGCTGCATTAAAAAGTATCTTTGCCGCATTACAAAGGCATTATTGCGACAAAGTTTGGAGTGCACCTGTTCATACATTCTTTTTGGCTCAAAGTACACTAGAAAACTGGCGCAGCCCCATTCATACAGGTCATCCCTTGTATCTAAATCTAGTCCCACTGGCGATCATCTAACTGCAGTTTCAATAAATAAAAAAACTCTGTAATTTGTTGTTACTACTAGAAAAGCTGGCTTATGGTGAGTCCACCAGAGTTAAATTTTACTAACTGCAGTGCTTGTCTGATATGGCAGGTTGAAGAGTCCAAACAGGGAGTGTGATATTGAGATTAACAAAGCACTTGTACGCTACTTTGTTTAAGTAACATGCATGTTCAGCTTAGGAAGGCGGGGTTTAGGTAGCTACAGGGCCTATACAGGTAGGAAGGCAGGGTTTAGTCAGTGTATAGGGCCCCATATAGGCAGGAAGGCAGGGTTTAGGTAGCTACAGGGGGCCTTATAGGTAGACAGGCAGGGTTAATGTAGGCTAAAGGGGCCATATAGGTAGGCAGGCAGGGTTTAGGTAGGGTATAGGGGCCATATAGGTAGACAGGAAGGGTTTATGTAGCTATAGAGGGCCATATAGGTAGGCAGACAGGGTTTAGGTAGCTATAGGGTGCCATATAGGTAGACAGGCAGGTTTTAGGTAGGGTATAGGGGCCCATATAAAGTGTGTGCAGAATTATTAGGCAAGTTGTATTTGAGAGGATTCTTTTTATTATTGAACAACAACTATGTTCTCAATCAACCCAAAAGACTCAAATATCAAAGCTTAATATTTTTGGAAGTTGCAGTGTTTTTTTTTTTTTTTAGATTTGGCTATCTTAGGAGGATATCTGTTTGTGCAGGTAACTATTAGGCAATGTTCACACGGCTTATTGCCGACGTAATTGCGGGGACGGATTTTGCCCCGTTATTACGCCGGCAGCCATGCAGCGGGGGCGGGGGACCGGCAGCTCGTCGGCCCCATAGACATGCATTATTCACGGCGCGTACACACCGTAAATAATGTGCATGTCACTTTCTCCCCGCCCGGCGGATTTGCCGAGCGGGAAGAGGAGACGGAATCCATAGTTTTCTATGAGAACTGTGGATTACCGTAATACCTGGGACTGATTTCAGCCTTATTGGAGCGCAAATACGGTGCTCAATACGGCTGAAATCAGTCCCAGCATAAGCCGCGTGAACGAGGCCTTACTGTGCAGAATTATTAGGCAACTTAATAAAAACCAAATCTATACCCATCTCACTTGTTTATTTTCACCAACATAACAGAAAATATACAAATAAACATTTCTGATATTCAAAAACAAAACCAAAACCAAATCAGTGGCCAATATCGCCACCTTTCTTTACAATGACACTCCAAAGCCTTCCATCCTAGATTCTGTCAGTTGCTTGATCTGGTGCAGCAGCCACCACAGCCTCCCGACACTGTTCGGAGAGGTAGATGTTTTCCCTCCCTGTAGATCTCACATTTTAGGAGGGACCACAGGTTCTCTATGGGGTTCAAGTTTCGGGTTTGAACAAGGGGCCATGTCATTATTTTTTCTTCTTTTAGACCTTTATTGGCCAGCCACGCTTTTGGAGTTTTTGGTGCATGTGATGGAGCATTGTCCTGCATGAAAATCATGTTTTTCTTGAACGATATCGACTTCTTCCTGCACCACTACTTGAAGAAGGTGTCTTCCAGAAACTGGCAGTAGGTCTGGGAGTTGAGCTTCACTCCGTCCTCAACCCGAAAAGGTCCCACAAGTTCATCTTTGATGATACCAGCCCATACCAGTACCCCACCTCCGACTTGCTGGAGTCAGAGTGGAGCTCTCTGCCCTTTACTGATCCAGGCTCGGACCCAATCCTTCTGGCCCATCAAGAGTCACTCTCATTTCATCAGTCCATAAAACCTTAGAAAAATCAGTCTTAAGATATTTCTTGGCTCAGTCTTGACGTTTTATCTTACGTTTCTTGTTCAAAGGTGGTCGTTTTTCAGCCTTCATTACCTTGGTCATGTCCCTGAGCATCACACACCTTGTGCTTTTTGATACTCCATTTAAAGTTGCAAACTCCGAAAAAATGGCAAAACAGGTGGCTAAATGGCATCTTGGCAGCTTCACGCTTGTTTTTCCTCAATTCATGGGCAGTTATTTTGCGGCTTTTTTTTAAACCACACGCTTCTTGCGACCCTTTTTGGCTATTTCCCTTTAAAACCCCTTGATTTTTTGGTTTTTTTCCACTTCAAATTTTTGGAAAATTTTAAAAAGACTGAAGCATCCCTCGGGAAAGGACTCCCCACAATTCTAAATTTTTCCGAGTCCGTCAAATCTCCTTTTGACCCTTTTTCCCAAAAGGGAAAGGGAAGTTGCCAAAATAATTAAACCCCCTTTTAAATAAGGTGTTGATGAAAATTAACCACACCCCCCCCCATTACAGAAAATGCATTTGGTTTTATTTAATTGGTATTTGGGGCTTTCAAGCCTATACAGCTTTGGAGTAGGACAAAATTATAAAAAAAAATTATCTGATCAAAATTTTTTTGCCTAAAAAATTCTCCCAACAGGGGAAAATTTAGGCACCCGGGGTTTTTGGGGTTGGGTATAGGGGCCTTTTTAGGTAGGCAGGGTTTAGGTGGCATAGGGGCCATAAAGGAAAGCCCAGGAAGGGTTTTTAGGTAGCTTTAGGGGGCCATAAAAGGTAGGCGGGCCCGGGTTTTTTTTAGGGGGGTTTAATAGGGGCCCAAATATGGGTTTAGACAGAGGTTTTAGGTTGGGAAAAGGGGCCATATGGTAGGCAGGCAAGTTTTTGGGGGGGCTATAAAGGTAGACGGCAGGGTTTTAGGTGGGTTACAGGGGCCTATGGGTGGGGAAAGGCGGGGTTTTGGGAGTATGGGGGGTTTAGACGGCCCTTAAATAATTTAAAAAAAAATAAGAAATAGCTTATTTTTTAACCTCTTTTCCCACGCTCCCAAAAAATTGACATTCTCGACCAGCCCCTCTGTGTTTTAAAGGCGTGACATCATAGTGGCTCTCAGTCAGTCTTTGTGGGCAGCGTGACGTCAATGCGCCGCCCAAATCAGCATAAGACTGGGCAGTCCTGCCTTTGAATGCTTGGGACAGAGAGCCTGGTTGTTCGAGGCAGGTTTATCCCCAATTGCCCCCCCCCGCCCAAAGCCCCCCCCCCCCCCCCATTTTCCCCCAAGTGAACTTTTAATTTTTAAATTTCTGGTAGGGAGGAGGGGAACTCCCCGGCTTTGCAGAAGTACTACCCAGCTGCCACTGGGTCGGGGTCCCCCCTTTTAAGGGAAAAAACCCGGGCAAAGTCTGCTTTCCCGGTAGTTACCCCCCGCCCAAATGCTTGAAAATGGTAACTCACAAAATGAATGAAAAAAGGAAAAAATTTTTTTGGAGTCCCCGGGGTTTTGGGGAAACCGGGAATTTTTTTTGGGGTTTTCTTTTTTTTTATTTTTTTAAATTTCCCAAAAGCTTTGGAAGGTTTATTCTGCTCCATTTCTCCTTTGGCCATTTTTTAGTGTTTAGGTTAAGAAAGTAGCAGGATTTAAAAAGGGGGTTTTTAATGCCGTGGGCACTGATCAATAGTAAAGGGACTTTTTCCCCGTTAAGCTTTGATTTCTCAAATATCTAGCTCAAAATGGGGTTTTTATTTTCCCAAGCCCGGGGAAAATAGAAAAAGAACAAAATTTTTTAAGTTTATACTGAGTTTTTTTCACAGGTGTGATCCCAAATTTTGTATTAACATTTTACACTCGAATATTGTAATACCCTTTGTAGTTCCTCGGGCCCCTTTTTTTTTGTTTTTCTAATTTTTTTTAAATGTCTTAAATTCCCAAAAAAGCTTTTTTAAAACTAAAAAAGGGAAAAAAAAAATGAATGAATGGAAAAAAAAAATAAAATTTTTTGTTCTCTTTTTAAACCCCCTTTAAAGGACCCGGTTTTTTTTTGGGTGACACGTCTTTTTTTCCCCCGTCCCCCTTCCCTGAAAGCCATAATTTCCCTTTTTTTTTTCCAAACCTATAAAAGAAAAGAGGGCTTTATTTTGGGGGAACAAGATGTACTTTCAAATGGTGTTATTCACTATATTTATGGGAATATACGGGGAAAACCCCGAAAAAAAAAAATTTAAGTGGGACAAATTGTAAAAAAAAAATTTTTTTTTCCCCAATGTTTGCGGGGTTTTTGTTTTCACGGCGTTCAATCTTCGGTAAATATAATGGGGTTATTTTGTTTTCCTTCGGGTTTTTAAGCATAAAGGCAATACAAAAATGAAAGGGTTTCCGTTATTTTTTGGGTCCCCGTAAAAAAATTCCAAACATTTCTATTTTTGAAATTTTGCCCCCACGGCGCCATTTTTTTGGGCGCCCAATAATTTTTTTGTACTAACACCAACGGGACGTCAGTGAGGGGGGAAATTTTTTTGCGGCTGAAGGTATTTTTTACCCGCTAGCATTTTTGGAAAAACCCATGCAATTTTTTGGATAAAATTTTTATTAAATTTTTTGAGTGACGAAAAATTTCCCAAAAAAAAAGGCAAATTTTGGCTTTTTGGGAAATTTTTTTTTCTTCTACGGTGTTCCCCCCGTACAAAAATTTAAGTTATTTTTTTTAAAGATAGATTTTTTGGGCGGGGGCGATACCAAAAAATGTGTAAATTTTTTTTTATTTAAATGTTTTTAATTTTTTAAAAAAGGGGGAAGGGGGTTTGTTTAAAACTTTTAATACTTTTTTTTTTGTATTTTAAAATTTTTTATTTATTTTTTTTTTTTTTACTGTAACTTTGGGCCCCCCTGTGGTATTTTTAAACCCCCAGGGGCCCCTCCTTATTTTTTTAATAAAACCCTAATGCTTTTGCATAGGCAATGGGTTTTTAAAGGGGGTTGGGGGGGGGGAACAAAGGGGATGGGGGGGTTTTTCCCCCTTCCTTCGGGGGCCCGGAAGTGGGAAAACCCGGCCCAGGGTTAAGTGAGGGGCCTTCCCAAGGTTTCCCCACCACAAGGGCCTGGTAACGGACGGCGCAGCATAGCTGCGCTTTTGCCGATCACCGCCCCCTCGGGTTAATTAAAGACGCCGCGGGGGGGAAGGGGTTAAAAACAGCGCCAGCGGGGGGAGCCCCCCTCCCGGGCGCTTTTTACTGCCGGGTGTTGCGGCAAATTTGCCCTAAAAACCGGCCAAGGCGTGGGGGGGGGGTCGCGGAGCGATCCCCCTGAAAACCCCCCTTAGCGGCCCTGGGAAACGTACTCAAAAGCCCAAGGTTCGTTAAGGGGGTTAAAGGGGAAAGGTTTTACATTAGGGAATCAGTATGTTATTACATTTGGGCATACTTATTCTAGTACTACTTGTAGGAGAATATGGTATATAGTGACTGTATTATACATAATAACATAAACTACCTGCCCCTGGCGGGCAAAAGCTATAGAGCAGGAGGAGTTGACCCCCCAGTTTAAATATATTTTTCTTTTGGAAAAAAGCAAAAATTTGTATTTTATTAATTTAAATCCCTCCTTATTGTGGGTTAAAGGGGTTGTGTGAGAAACCCCCCCCAAAAAAATAACACAAAATGGAGGACTATTAAGGAGCAGTAAATCTATGTCACAATCCAGTGTGTGAGCTACTTACAAAACGCTGTTTATCAATAGTTTTTAAATATATAAAAAAAAATTTTTGGGGTTTTCTTTTTCCCCAATTTTTGATCAAAATATGTTTAAGCACCCCGCCGACTACAAGGGGAAACCTAAATTAGGGGAGGGTCCTATACTATTCCAACCTCTCCCCTTGGGTCCATTTTCAGACCCTCTTTTGAGTCATCAACTTTATAACCCAAAGGAGAAAAAAAGGCACCAGCTAATATAAGCGCCCGCACGGGATATAGAAACCTGTTCGGGTTTTGGGCGGGGGGGCAGAAAATTTAAAAAAAATTGAGGAATCCCCCTCCTAAAGTATAATTTAAAAAAGCAAAAAATTGCCAAATGCAACGTATAGTTCTGAAAAAAAAAAAAAAAAAACATTTCTGAAAAACATGTAAAACCCGGGGGTTTTACAGTCCCCCATACAGACCTTCTCCAATCTTTCGGGTTTTCCGGGACTTTTTGCTGGGCTACTTTGATTTCAAGCCCCCTCCAAAGATTTTTCGTTTTTCTAATAATTGGTTTAGGCCATCCAGGCCCTTTGAAATGTTTCTTAGGGACCCCACAACTTAGTTTCCCTGGCTTTTTTTGGGTCATTGTCTTTTTCTGGAAGGCCAACCCAAAGCCCCATTTTTCAATGCTGTTACTGGGGGAAAAATTTGTTTTTTAACCCCAATCCTTTTTTTTCCTGGTACCCTTTAACAGCTTTTTTGGTCTTGGCCATGGTGGAGAGAGTGTCATTGATTGTGTGTGTGGACTGGTGTCTTTTATACAGGTAACGTGTTCAAACAGATGCAGTTACTACAGGTAATGAGTGCAGATTAGTAGGGCTTCTTAAAAAAAAAAACTAACAGGTCTGTGAGAGCCAGAATTTTTGCTGGTTTGTAGGTGATAAATAACTTATTTAATGCAAGAAAATGCTAATTACCATATATACTCGAGTATTAGCCGAGTTTTTCAGCACAAAAAGGGCTCGTTCACACGGCTGATTTGGGCACTGATTTTTTAGCCCTACTTCCGGGTGAAATCCGTCCCTGCCCTTCGGTTTAAACCATAGTTTCTAAAGGAACAAAAAATTCCGTTCCCTCCCCGCTCGGTGAATCAGCCCAGCGGGGAGAAAAAAACCCTGTCAATTATTTTTCGGCGGCAATAACCGGTGAAATAGCCCAAAAATGTGCCCGAAAAGGCCAATTCCCCGCTTATTACCGGGGTCACTGCCCAAGTTTGGGGGTGCCATGGGCCCCGGGGACTGGCAGGGGTACTTCAGCTTATGAAAACTTTCTGGGAGTGGGTAACCCGCTGAATCCCCAAATCCGCCCACCAAAGTCCGGGCCCTGCCATGGCCCCCGGTTTCTATCGATGAAAACCTTCAGTTGTATGCGCTTCCTCCCCAGCACATGCAGCCCAAAAATACCAAATTGGGCGAGAGCGCACCCCCCCGCTCCGCAAGGGTCTCTAGATTTTTCCTTTACAGGCGGCATGGTATCCGCTGCCTGCGCGTCCCCCAAAGACTTCACGCCCTCTTGCCGGGGAAGAAGACAAGACGGAAAGCCCCCCGGGGTTGGGACAGCGAGGGGAGAGAGGTAATACTTTGTATTTTTTTTTTCAAAGCCCTTTTTATACCCGCCTGTGGGGGGAAATTTAAAACCCGGGCCCATACTTTGGGCCCATGGGGTAAAAAACCCTGCAAATACCTTCCTAGGGGGGATATTTTCCTGCCTATTTCCTGCCCAAGGGTGGGGATTTAAAACCCGCCTTTTTAACCCACCTACGGGGATATAACCGGGGTATACCTGCCCATTTTGGGGGCATATAACTGCCTATTTAATTTTATTAGTATCCATTTTTTTTTTTTTTTTTAAACTTTTTATTTTACTTTTTAATTAAAAAAAAACAATATAAAGTAAAAATGCAGTTTAGTCTTTACACAGGAAGATAAATCAAAAAATTTAAACAAACTTACATCAGAAGTTGTAGACCAGAATCCTAGTTCATAAGTTTTAAAATTGAATAGGAAACCCCCAAGGGTCGCTGACAAAGCCGGGAAAAAAAATATTGACCCTGAACAATAGTAAAAATTTACAACATAAACCAAAGTTTAAAAAATGGCCTGTCGCCAAAAAGAGAAACCAAAAAAATTAAAAGGGTTTGTTTTCCCCCTAGGTTGGGAAGAAAGTATCCCTGGGGGGATATGGTTTTCCAGTTCATAAAGAAAGATAAGCTGTGGAAAAAATTGGGCCGGAATTTTAAGGGGTGGGGATTATTGGGGAACTTTTTGTCTGCCCAAATACCCGCAAGAGCTGAGGTTAGGTCCATTTTGTTTTAAAAAAAAAATGGTTTATAAAGTTCTGGGTTTTACGTTTTGAATAACAGGCCTTTAATAAAAAAAACCCCCTTTTTTTTAAGTATTTTTCTGTCTGTGTCCCCTTTTGTTCTAAGCATTTTCTATTTTTTCCCGGGGTGCGTATTGTTTTAAACCCTTTGTAAAATCTCGTCGTAAAGGGGAAAAAATGGGGATTTAAAAAAACCCATTAAGTAAAACCCCCTTTTGGGGCTAGGAGTACAATATGGATTATTGGTTGGTTGTTAGGGTCTGAGGGGAGATTAAGAAAAAGGAGGGGGCTGGGTAAACGATAAATATTTTGTCCCTTTAAGCTTAGCATGAATCAACTGGAGGGTTTCCCCCCCAGAAGGGGTGAGAAAAGGGCAGGGTCCCCCGATACCATGGGTTAAAAATTTCCCGGGGGAAAGAGGGTAAATTGCATTTCGGATAGGGGGTGATGCGATAGGGGACGCCCGGGGGTGTGGGGGGATATTAAAACCAAAATTAGCGCTATGGCAAGTCTGAAGTAAGTAAACTCTCCAGCGTTCACTTTATGAAAACTTTTTGAAATTTTTTTTTAAAAAACCCCTTCCCCCTTTGTTTTAAAATTTGGGTTTAAGTTTTAAATTCCCGGAAAAATGGATTTCCCACTTGGGGAATAAGGGAATTTTTGAGGGTTTGTCTGGGAAGGGATTTCCCTTAAAATTTTAATAAATGGAAGACAGAGGGAAAAAAAAAGGTTTTTTACAGTTTTTTTAAAAAAATCAAAATGGTTGGTTCAAGGAAAAAAAGACAAGTTTGCTAATTTGGGGGTTTACAAAAACTGTTTATTTGTCGATAGGCCAAGAAAAAGAGAAGGGGAATAAACAATCTAGCGCGAAGTTCCTCAAATGAGGAAAAAAAATCTCTTTTCCTGTTCATTTTATAAAAATGCCCAGAAATTTAAAAAAATTCCCTTTTTTCCCTTTAAAACAAAAAATGAGGGTTTTCAAAGGGGCCGAACCCAAAATCAGGGGGACCCCCTAATTTGGGAGAATATTGGTAAGGTAAGATTGGTAAAGGGAAAAATTTAAATTTAAAAACCTTGATTTCTTTTCCCGGCACTTATCGGTCCTTCAGAAGAAGACTCCCCCTTTTTTTTGCTTAGGGAATGGGGGAAATTTAGTATTTAAGTAGGCAGGTAGTGACCAGGGAGATACCCAAATCAATTTTTCCCGAGAGGTGTTTTGAAAATAAAAAAATTTCCTTTAAAAACCCCGTTAAAGCCAGTCTCAGAAAAATCCCAAATTTTACTTCCCCCATATCGGGTTTGATTTTGTCCCCCTTTTTTTTTTGGTACCCTTTTGTTTCTGATTGCAATTCCCAGGGCTTTTGCGGTCTCCAAAAAAAAAAAAAAAGGCAGACAACAAGAGGAAAATATCTTTAAACTTTATTAAAAGAGGAAAGGTCTGCATGGGGTAAATTTGTTTAGGGAAGCTCATCTTTTTTTGATTGAAATCGAGCCATTTAAAGGGGAAAAGGGAAGAAAGGTTTTCCCTCGATTAATTTTTAAATGTATCTTTTAAATAGGGGGGGTAGGGGTTTAAAGGGGTATAAAGATTTTGGCGAGTTACCTATAGAAATTCCTAAATATTTCCAGAGTTTGGGGGAATTTGGACTGGGGGCGGGTGATAAAAAGAAGGGGGGGGGGGGGGGGGGGGGGGGGGGGGGGGGGGTTTCCCGGAGGGGAAAAATCTAAGATTTCAGATTTTGAAATATTCACCCTAAACCCTTTAGAGTTTTTTCCAAAAATTTTTTTAAGAATCTTTATAATAGGGGTATTTTTTTACCGGGCAGGGGAGAAAAAAAATTAAGTCATTTTGGGAAACAGAGCTATTTTTAATTCCATATCAAAATTTTTTTTTTTGAAATTTACCCGTAAACGCTGCATTTTATACTCGATTTTAAAACGGGGAAGTATTTAAAAATTATACAAATTTTTTTTCTGGATTTTTTTTTTTTTGTTTTTTTTAGGTTACCTACAATAAAAATCAGAATTTTCCCTTCTTTGTAGGAGGGGAAAAATTGCAAAAACGCCAGTTTTATCAAAATAATTTTTTTTCCCCAAAAAAAATGTTGTGCCTGGTATAAATTTTTAAAAAAAAAATTTAATTTCTCAATTTTTCCCCGTAGCTGTATGTAACCTTTTAAAAATTTTGTATTGTGTATAGAAAGTACTACAACCCCCAAAATTTGGGATATTTGGTTTTGGTTTAAATTTTTTGGATGAAATAAATTCCTTTAACTTTTTTTTAAAATTTAAATAAAAGACCATCTCTTAACTTTTTGAATGCAAAATGTCTAACTTTTCAATTTTTTCAGTACTTTTTGCACAACTTCTGATCTCTAACAAGGAGCTTATTTGGGAAAAATTTACAAAAGGTGGGTTGATCCCTGAATTGCCCAAAAAATTTAAAGGGGGTTTAGTTGGGAAAAGGAAATTTAAAAAAAGTTTTTCCTCACCCTGCGTTTTACAAAAATTTTACACCCTAAAAAAAAGACAACACCCTTAAAAATTTTAAACACGTACTTCCCATTGGGAAGGCTTTTAAGCAGGACGCTTTCAGCGAAAAAGGGGCCCCTGAGGTTTTTGAGTTTTCACAGACTGTCATTACTTGGTCGCAAAAGAGATGCAGAGGGGGCCTAAAGTCAAAAAAAAAGGCCCAAAAAAAGGAAGTTTTCTTGGGGTCATCACCAAATGATGACCCCCTTTTTTTGGGAAACCCAAATTTCCTTTAGAACTGAATGATGAATGCCACACAACTCTAAGCACATTTAATGGAGGTGGGAGGCACCCAAGTGTCATGTTAGACCAATCAAAAAAACTGTTAAAAACACATGGTCTCCCCTGCTAGTTATGAGATAGGGGGATCATCTTCTTTTTATGGACCAGGGGAACATCTACCTGGTTTGAAGGACCAGTGGGGCCCCCAGTATTTTTAGTGATGAAAGTTTTATCCCAAATCTGAGCAAAATGACGGTCGCCCCAAAGATCTAAAACATTTAAAAAGAGCGCTAAATTTCAACAACCAGGTCATGTTTCTGGTCCCGGTAAACCCCTTGGGCCCGCATTAGCACACAGACCAAGCTGATGTAAAAAGTTTTCACGTTACAAATGATCTGAAACCCATACTTGGTTGCCACACACCCCTCTTAAATGTGCCAGGAGTTGTGTGGCATTCATCATCCGGTTCCGCAGGGCATTGTTCACTCTGTGACACTCTAAGCTCAGTGGCCACTTCGGTCTAAGAGAATCCTGCTTGAAGCCACGCAATGGCGAAGTACTGTTGATCAATTGTAAGGTGTTGTCTGGGTCTCATGATGTCAAAATGTGAACAGCATGATGAGGAGGACTATTTAAATCCCAATTAAAATCGATCCCCTAAATGTATATGGCGACTCATGGATCAAACATCTGTTGTGAATTTTGCCATTAAGCTTCTTGTTAGAGATCAGCAAAATGTGCAAAAAGGATTGAAATATTGAAACGTTGGACATGTGCTTTCTAAAGTTAAGAATTGGTCTCATTTAGTTCATTTAAATACATTTTCAAGGAATTTTATGTTCATCCTGAAATTTCAACCAGAAGCCAAATATCCTTAACTTTTTTTTTGAGTAGTCTATGTTCCAACAGGTAGGTAATCAAACGAATTAGAAAAAACACATTACTGAAAGAGTGTCCCTTTTAAAGAGTAGCCGCTACGAGGATTGTAATGCACAAGCATCTTGTCTACTTCTATTAAAAGAACGTGTCCTATTGTAATAGATACATATTCATCTATCAGGTTAGCAAAGCAAAGTATTATTATCCATAATAACCCTAGAGAGAGAAAGAGACATTTTATAATAATATTTGTGTCTAAAACTGTCGGATGCAAAGTAGAATAATCCCAGATGATAGCAAATCAGTCAACTTGACTTCATATTTAATTGCTTCCCGCTGAGGAGGTTGAGAAGACCTTGATTTTAATACGTATTCTCCAGAGAAATCCTATTCCATGAAACGTCTACTGTGTGTGTCAAGTAATAAATCATTGCCATTTAATTCAGTTTATATTGTTGCATGGATTAAACATAGGCAATCTGTTATGTCCAAGATGCAAACAGGATATCTGTGTTTAGTTAAAAAATGTGTTTTTGGCAAGCTTAATGTGTTTGAGATCTTTTTCGGTGAAAACTTTAATAAAAGAAAAAGAAAATCATTTTATCTGTGATGTATTCCATTCAAACGGTAGCATGATATAGCTTTGACTTTTTTTATTCAAGTCATTTTTGTGATAGATATCTCAGAAAAAGATTTCTCAGTTTCATTATTTGGATTAGGGCAACTGCAACATTCAAAAATAGTAAAGAAGCCTTAGAATTTCTAAAGACATTAGGTGTTTATTACAGCATATTTTAAGTTATTTGGGAGTAGCATTCGTTATGGGTCCTGTGCAGGACTGTATGCGTTTATTCACTTATTTATTTTTTTTCCATTTTAACCAATTTATTTTCTTAGTTGTAACTTTAAGATCAATACCTAAAGTTAGCAAACATGTGTTAAGGACACTACAATTGTAATATGTAGCGACTGGAATATCAGCCCTGTATTTTCAGCTCTTCTAATTGCACTAACGTGACTACAGTAGATGTAATCTATAGTGCATAGGGCTACAGAGTTCAAAGTAAACAATCAAAAGTAATTAATTTCCTTTGTTGGTTAGAGATAACACACTCTGTTCTCAAACTACCATCTGTCCTAGTGACATCACTCTGCTGTCTGTCTAACCAGGAAGGGAGAGCAGGACAGAAACCAAAGAAAACTGTGTGCATTCAGAGCAGACTAAATCTTTCTTACCTTCTGACCAAAGTAATACCAAAAGAGGAATGTCTTGATTTAACGTTCCCCACATGTTGAAAGCTAATCTTCGTAGTGAGATAACCTCTTAAAGGGATTAAAGGGGTTGTCTCGCTACAAAGATCAGCTTTCAAAATGTAGGGATCTAAAAAAAAAGATGTTTTCCAAATATATTGCGTTGTTCATCTTTTTTTGTTAAGGAGCTACAAGTGATTTTATCACCTTCCTGGCTCTATCTAGTTCCCCAAGTAACAGACCTGTGTACATCTCTCCCCCCTGCGATGTCATCACACAGGTTGAGGTTGCATCAGCACAGCACAGAACTTTGGACAGTGAGCTTGTTTGTTATTGATCTTTCAGACAAAAGACTAATTACGCTACTGTTTACATTAGCTGAGAAGCTTCTCCTGTCCTGGTAGAAGATAATTTATTTAATCTAGACTGATAAACAGAGAAGTCTGCATACACTGAGCTCATATGCTAATTAAAGACAGCTTGACAAGGAGGTGACAGAGAAACCTGCATTACTTAATTCATGCATACTATGAAACTCTGAGATGAGACAACCCCTTTAAGGAATGGGCTAGTTCCACTCAATAGCGCTAACCCTTGTCCTAGCTCATAACTTTCTGTGTTGAATCCGCACAGAAAATGCATAACATATTGCATCACATAACATGTAGAAAACACACCATATGCCTGAAGGGCATGGATTACCATTCAAGCTCAGACACATGTGTAGGCTTATGTGCATTTTGATGTGGAAAATTGATTTATGCATCAAACCGTGCATGAAATAATGCTGTGTGAACCCTATTGGTTTTAAAAAAAAAATAGTGACGGTAAATAAAAAGGGGTTTTTGAAACATAAACCATTAGAATATTAGAGGATTCCCCTCAGCATTATAAGGAAACAGGTTGTACTTTTATTTTAGCAGAAAGAGGTTCAAATCTAGTGCCATTTTCTTGTCAGGGGGGAAAAACTGTAAGAGGAGGAGCTGTTCCTATATAGTACATGAATGACAAAGTGATTATGTTGAGCAGATAAATTTGCCTGCTTCGCAATTTTGTTGATTTACTGGTCTATAGAATGCAATGGAAGAATCAATTCACCTATTTTTCTGATAAATTTTTATTAAAGTGAGTCACAAATCTGACGAATTACAATAATTCACAAACGCAACCCAATAGGTAGGGAATCAGCAAAACTTTTCAAATCAGCAAGACTTTTCCATGCCAGATAGTGAGGCATGCACAGTTTTAGTCTGTCAATTTTACTTTATGACACTTCCCAGGAGGTGACAGGTCCTCTGTAAGGTGCCATTCACATTCAAAGGTTTTGAATGTATATCCATTCCATACATCAGGTTACCGTCAAAAAAGTATTTCAACCTACACCACAGTGTGACCATAGGGTTCACTAGACTAAAAACATTTTATAATGGACTACATTTAGTCTAGGTTACAAGGATATATATTTTACATGAATGGACATAAAAGTGTAATATACCAGCCTAATAACCACCGTAAAACACCAGCCGACCTTTCGTAAAAGTCCTTATTCACTTAATTTAATTCTAATCCAGCTTTTCATATATCATACAGTTTTTCTTATGGACGAAAATTGTAAAAAATGATACTTAGATTGGTTGCGGCATACTCCGTTCACATAAGATCCTCAAGCTTGAGAAAGAGGCGTGCCTTTGCCTCGAAACGTTGCACCAGGTGCAGACGTCTCAAGCCCGGTCTCCCGGCGTCTCTCTTTAGGAATTTGAATTCGAGCGGATTCTCGGAAGGACTATGGATCTTATGTGAACGGCGTATGCCGCAACCAATCTAAGTATCATTTTTTACGATTTTCATTCAAAAGAAAAGCTGTATGATATATGAAAAGCTGGATTTGAATTTAATAAAGTGAATAAGGACTTTTACATAAGATCGGCTGGTGTTTTACGGTGGTTACTATGTTAGACGGGGTAAGGAGGATCCGTATCCATGCCTGATTTGATACTTGGATTTAAGAACGTGGCAACTACTGATATTTTTATACACCAGCCTAAAACATGTATCCGCTATCCTAGATAAAGCGTTATTGTTAGATCAATGGGAATTTTCTCAGCTTTAAAGCAACACAGCAATAAGGAGTTTAAAGTAGGGGTGATAAAGCATGTGGCCTGTAGCTCCATTTAAAGTCTAAGGTACAGACTATAACCACCAAGTCACATAAAGTGGGTTGCAAAAGTATTCATATACCTTAAATTTCTCCTCATTTTTAAACGTTACAGCCACAAACTTAAATCTATTTTATTGATATTTTATGTGATAGAGAAACAAAGTGGCAAAGAAAATGATACATGATTTTCCAAATTTTTACAAATTCTAAAAATGAAAAGTGTGGCGTATTCAGTCCCTAAAAAAAATCCAGTGTGAATAATTGCCTTTAAAAGTCACTTTATAAGTAAATAGAGTACATCTGTATGTTATTCTCTGTAGGACTACAGATGTTTAATGGAGGCCTCAGAGATTTCTTAGGACATTAGTGAACAAACAAAGTTGTGGCAAACTGTATTGTAGGACTAGGTTTTAAGTAATAGCCCAAGCTCTGAACATCTTAGGAGAACTGTTAAATCAATCATCTGTAAATGGAAGAAGTAGGGCACAACTGCTAACCTACCAAGACATGGATGTCCACCTAAAACATTAATTAGAGAAGCAACCAGAGGCTCAGGATCACTATGGAGGACCTACAGAGATCCACAACTCCACCGGTGGGAGAATCTGTACACAGGACAACTATTGGTTGTGTACTCCACAAATCTGGTCTTTATGGGAGACTGGCAAGAAGAAAACAATTTTCTAAAGAAAGCCATAAGAAGTCAGTTTGCAAAAGGCCATGTAGGGGACACAGCAAGCATGTGGAAGAAGGTGTTCTGGTCAGATGAAACCAACATTGAACTTTCTGGCCTAAATGTCAAATCTATGTGTGAAGGAAAGCCAACACTGCACATCCTGAACACACCATCCCCACCGTGAAGCATGGTGGTGACAACATCATGCTGGCTTTGTTTCAGCAGGGACTGAGAAGTCGTTCAGAGTTGATGGGAAGATGTATGGAGGTAAATACAGGTTAATCCAAGAAGAAAACCTGTTAGAGGCTGTAAAAGACTTGAGACTGGCGCATAGGTTCACCTTCCAGCAGGTCAATGGAACAATAAAAAATAACGGCTTTTGGAAGGTGGGACTGAAAAGAATTCACTTCATCACCAATAACTGCTGTATCGGGAACAAGTTAAAGACAAAAGTTCATCTAATATTACAGTGTACACTAAAGCAACATATTAAACTTAATAAGACTCACTAAATGGGAGAGACAAAAACATTCAGTGAGCACACTCAACTGTTGTTGGCATTTAAAGAGGGAAGATGTCTCCTTAGGGGGAGCACCTATATATGTGTGTGGAGATTCGAAATTGCCTTTTTTGCACTCCACGAAGCATCTGCATATCACAAGGCATTGTGGGAAAGGAGCTGAGAAGCTCTAGCACCCTCTTTTGGATGTAACAAATCCTCAATTTGCTTTTGACCCACTGGATCCATAACCATAACCTATATGGCGGGCATGGCGGAAAAACTGGCAAAATAAACGCTGAAATCCAGATTATTCCCCATTTTTGTCCTTAATGTCGAACCCGGACTTCAAGAGGGCACACCCACAATACTTTCAAAATTTGGCATGCAATGGGCCTGCAACAGATGCGACATTTTATACAGCCAGACACCAAACAATTACTCTCTCCTCGAGAACTACAGCAAAAATACTTAGCACTCCCAGTTCCCTTCTTTAATTACATGCAAGCAGCGAGCTATACTACCAAAGTGACGCAAAAAATTGGTTTAGCTGAATGGGATACGATTTTTGAGCGGATGTTGCTGTACCCACCTTCGAGAAAAGCGCATCTATCAGTAATATATAAATATCTCCTTGATGACGTTGATTATGATCAATCAGGTCTTAGCCTGACGAGGTGGCAGACTAGGGACGCCTCATTGACGCCTTCAGTGATATTGGAGGCGCTGCAGGACGCATACAAATATTTACCAGTGGCCAGGTATCAAGAGATGTTTATTAAAATAATACATAATGCTTATCTCACACCTTTGAGGGGACATTGAATGGGGAGATTTGCAACGGACCAGTGCTTCAAGTGTGGCTCCAATGCAGCCGACTTGTATCACTGTCTATGGGAGTGTCCGGAAATCAAGGGATACTGGGAACAGGTGATAGCTTACACAAAGGATACTCTGCACCTCTCTTTTGCACCACACCCCTCATGGGCAATATTTGGCTTTGTAGACAGGGTAGAGCAAAGATTATCTAGACGGGAGGGCAGACTGCTACATATAATAGTCTTATAATATAATAATATAATAATATAATATAATGATATAATAATCTTACAAGTATGGCTACAGACTATGGCCCCAACCCTTAACTTATTCTGGGACAAACTCAACTCTGATGTAAATGGACTGGGTGGAGGCTTCTTCGCATAAAGAGGCGAGGGTGAGGAACTTCTTTTCTTTGTCGGGCACATTTATAAATACGTTGCCAGAGGAAACTAGGCGAAGAGTGAAGACATGTTTTGAACTGACCTCATGGTATCTGGGGAGACAAATGTTAGGAGAACCACCGGTAATAGGATGACGGAAGGGAAAAGTAAGGGACCAGATTATTGCACAGAGTGATGTATCGCCTCAAGTCAATAAAAATCAGTGAAGCTGGGGGTACTCTGTGGAAAGGGGCACGGTAAGGCAGTCACATCAGTTGTAGATACAGGGGGGGACAGGAGGCCACTCAAATAAAGTGTTAGTTCACCAGGGAAAAGTTGACATGACTTGAGTAGCAAGAGTTAGTTATGGTTATTTTCAATTTAGGATATGTACAAGAGGAGATTATAGTGGTTTTGATTTCCAAATTGTTGGGTTAGGGTAGAATAAAGTGAAAAAGAAAAATAATGTCTTTGATTAATAACTGATTGTTTAATGGTATTGTGACAATATTGTATTGGAAGAATGTTATTTCTCTTGTTTGTAATAACTTGTATGTCATCTGAAGATGTTCAATAAAAACAGAGTTAAAAAAAAAGTAAAACATGACAACCTTTTTTAAACTCATGATAGAACAAAACCTTCATTTACTATCATTCAGGGATAGAACACATTACCTTCTTTTTGAATGGAGGAGCTTCATTGTATTTTTGTGATGCAAATAAAAATCTGTTGGGAGCTCCCAGAGATGAGGTTTCCCTTCTATTGGCTTAAAAACACCTAGGAAGAGATTGATTGCATCTTGTCTGTCTGCATCTGGGAAAAAAAAAACGAAAAAAAAAAACAACAAATGATACAAAGTATAACTGTATGTGAAATAAACCAATGCTGTTGTAATAAATAAAACAGTGTAATATAAGCTACTACATATAAAGTTCACAATCAGTCTATGGAACACATCAGAATAAAACTCTGCCCCTATAATCAAGAAAACATGAACAAACCTAGAAATCAAGCTGATAGAAGTGTGCGTTTGGTTAGTGCAGTTTAATTAGGGTTCTGTAGCACAAAGAGTTCTCAAGGAAACTTGTTTTTTCACTTGTTTTTCACTTTGTTCACATTCATTTTCTTTTATGCTGTACATCTAGCTCATAGACATAAACCATACATTGGTGTTACTGATATTTTATTCAGTATGGTTTTAAAAAAAAGGAACGCTTTTAAAATTGTTGCCGTTTGTGTGCTTTTCAACAGTCAGTGATATTGTGATAGATTACCCATTGGGGGTAAAACTTAGGCAATCATTGCAGCACCAGCTATCTTGCTACAACTTGCTATTTTGGTATGAAGAGCTACTGTATTAACATATGGTTTTATAATTTCTGCAATATCAACAAACCTAAATGTACCCTACAATTTCTCAGCCTACAACATATTGATTGTAGCCTATAACCTATAATACCACCATATAGTAACCACATACTGATCAGATACCAGTTCAAATTGCCATCACATGACATCAGTGGTCCGTGAATGCAACAATCTAACAAAGAAGCAAAATAAACATTGACATCCAGTGACTCACAGGAGACATCTTCTCTGACTAATTGTTCGCCTTTTTCTTCCACATCCGATCCAAACCCCCATGACATCATCTCTGCAGAATTTAGCACACAAACATCATAGACACCTCACTTTTCCAACACCTTCCTACCTATGCTCCACCCCTGCACAAATAGTCTCCAAAAATGGGAATCTAGCAAGAGAACACAGAGTGACTTTTAATCACTATATTTACTATTTTACCATAGGCAAACTTAAACTCTATCAGTTCTCAATCCATAAAGCACTAAAACGTAACCCTTATTATGTATAACACTTAACCTCTATACACACTATTTAAAAATCTGATTTCTAACCTTTCAATTTATCCCTTTCTACTTGTGAAGGAATAACTCCTTTTCTATTATCAAGTCTGGTGGAACGCCACCTATTAACAGGGGAACCTTATATATACAGTGATTTACTAACTCGAATAAGGGATCCAAAACATCCTACTTGGGCAGTCATCCCTAATCCAATGGACATAAAACATATAAGGTTTCCTTGTCAAACCCTCTGCAGCGGGTGACACTTGTAGAAAGGGGTGAGAAATCACAAATTAAAATGTCATGCCTGACCTCCCCAACATGTTTCACCAGCTAACTGGCTTCATCAGGGGATAGAGGTCCGGTCCCATGTGGTCTAGCTCATTTCCTTTTATATCATGTTAGGTACACACCCTAGTCAGGTGCTCACCAATTGGCCACCAGAGTCAACAACACCCATTCCCCCTTTTTTACTCTCCTGCATAGATACTGAAACTATGTGCTGCTGCTGCTACTGCGTTCTTATAAACAACATTCCTCAGGAAAATTCACCATCTCCATAGCGGGCTTGCGCCCTATCTTACCATGCCGCCCGCGTACTGTACCAATGGACATTTCTACCCTAACTGTGATGGACTTCCGTCCAAATTCTCTCATATTATTGTGTCTGCGCGGATCACCTAGAACAGACTAAGCAGATTAGGTATTACATTTTACAGCACACTACTAACTCTATCACTTCCCATAAAACTTTTCTCCTCTATGTCTAATATGCATATTCATTGGGAATACGTGCTCCATTATACTGTACACTGCTATCTTTTTCTCTTCCCACAAACCTCTTCTCCTCTGTATCTAATACAGGCAGTCCCCGACTTACATCGTTCCGACTTACATACGTCCCCTAGTTACAAATTTTAAAATCCATTATTTACTGGAACACAGTAGATGTTAACAGAGAAAAACCACTCAATATTGATTCCCACAATTCTTCCATTTTTAACGGTATCCCATATGTGGCCCCAGTGCGCTATCTGACTCAACCACAAGCCTCAGAATAGGAAGAGCACCTACTGGATTTTTGGGCCTCAATTTTATTAGGATATTTTTTAGGCACCATTATAGGTTTGCAGACACCTAAGGTGCTAAAACATAATAAGCACCTCTAAAACAACCTCCATTTGTAAACTACACCCCTTAAAGAATATATCCAGGGGTATAGTTTCCAAATTGAGATCGTTTTAGAGGTGCTTATTATGTTTTGGCACCCTATGGTGTCAGCACACCTGTAATGGTGTTTCACGGATTTTTTTTCTTGCATTAGGCTGTGAAAATAAGAAAAAATTATTTTCTACAATAATATGCAGTTTTAGCTAAATGTTTCATTTTCACAAGGAATCGTGGGAGAAAAAGCACCCCAAAATTTTTTGCACAATTCTTCCAAGTACAGCAATACCCTGCATATGGATGTAAACTTCTGTTTGAGCGCATGGCAGGACGTACAAGAGAGGGAGTGCTATTTTGTTTTTGAAATACAGATTTTGGTGGGTGCCATACTGCATTTGGAAAGCCCAATTTTTTAGCATTTGCCTCAAAAATGAAAAAATCTGCAATACTGCCTTTTTTATTCATTTTTTTATTTTTGCAACATTGGCAGTGCATTATGAGTGACACAATAACTTTACTATGCGGGTCAGTAAAATTACAATGATAACAATTATATACAGTTTTCGTTATGTTTTACTACTTTTACACAAAATAAATACTTTTGTAAAATATTGTGTTTTTATGTCGCCATTTTCTCACATATATATGGAGCTAAGAAAAGGCATGTATTTTGCGGGATGCGTTAAAATTTTAAATTGGCAAAATTTTTATTGCTTTTTATCAAGAATTTTGGGAGGCGGAATAAACAGAATACAGCTATCCTAGTAGTGTTTTTTTATTTTTATTTTTTTACAGTGGTCAGCATGCTGTATACATTATATGTATTATAGATATATATTTATCTTTTAGTGGTTTTACACAATAAAAACACTTTTTTGCCTCGCCATGTTCTGAGAGCCATAACTGTTTTATTTTTCTGTATACAGAGCTGTGTAAGGGCTTGTCTCTTGCTGAATGAGTTGACATTTTCATTGGTACCATTTGGTATTCATGACTTTTTAATCAACTTTTAATCAGTTTTTTTGGAGGCAGGATAAAGAAAATAAAGCAACCCTGGTAGTGTTTTTTATCTTTTCTTTTTACAGAGCTCACTGAGCAGTATAAATGACGTTAATTTTACTGTGGGGTGATAGGATTACAATGATATTTTAACACACTATTGCCAGAGGCAACCTTAAACTCCATGCCTACTCCTACACTTTAAAAAAATAAATAAAATGTTTTAACTGTGTAAAACCAGGTTTATGCTTCGCTATATTCTGACAGTCATAACTTTTTTTCTTGTAGTTGTTGATAGAGCAATGTTTTGACTTTTTTTTGCAGTTTAAACGGAGGTTTTCATCAGTACCACACTGGGGTTTATATGATCTTTTGATTGCTTTTTATTCAATTTTATATGCATCGGGATTATTATTATTTTATAACGTAAGTCGCTATATATACGTGTACTTTTTTTTTTTTTTTTTTTTTTTTTTACACGGGGGTGATTGGCATTTGTAATGGGGAAAGGTAGTATGTGTGTTCTCCAAAAGACAAAGAATGTTGCAGGTTAAGAAAAACCCTATTTAAGAAAGAAATCTGGGATTGGTTAGGGGTGTTTATATCACATAATGTAGATTTGTGTTTCCAGATATGTGCCCTTTAAAATAACGTATCTGACATTATTAACTAGTATAGAATCTGTAGCTTGAAAAAGGCAGGAGTGTGACAGCAAATTGTCTTCTCCAGCCTGTTTTCTATCTTGCGAAGAGATACATGCATTTGGAAATATACCATTTACAAACAAAAAATCCCCTATTTGTTAAAGTGGGCTTCTTGGAGAAAAACAATTTCTACTCGTAGAGATTTTAGTTCTGTAAGCAAAAGTCTCCTCTTGATATTGGAATTGAGGCCCTTAACGTTAATAGAAACTAGCTTATCCATCATATGACCTTAAAGGGGTTGTCTCACTACAAAGATTGGTTTTCAGCTTAAAGATCTTTAAAAAACAATCAACTTTCCAATGTAGATCAATTACCATTGTCCCACTGTTTTCCAGATATCTCTTCTTGTAGGGGCACCTGAGCCTGCTCAGGTCCCTATGGTCACCGACCTGCTTGTTCTTTCTTATAGGCTGCCGGCTCCTGGTTTTTTTTCATACAGGTCGGGGCGGGAGCGCGCTCGTTCACCCAGGCGCACTCCCTCTCTTCTCCGTCCTGTCTTCCTGCTCTCAGCACAGAGCGCACAGAGCAGTGAGTTACGGCATTCAGCTGGCTGCCTGTCACTCCCCTCCTCCCCTCCCGAGTTAACTGCTGAAGCGCTGGGCTGCTAATGTCTCTGCTAATGATTTATTACTGCCTTACACATGTGGGGAGGGGGAGAGTAACAGGCAGGTGTTGTTGAAGTGTTACACATAGCTCTACTCACAGTAGAACTATGTGTTTTATGACCCAGAAGATAAGTGCCGGACGCAACTGTTGCATCCACTCTCCGTGCAAATAAATCACTGGGGAGGAATGCAGGCAGGAGTTAGAGGTAACTTCAGGATCAGGACAAAACTTCTAACTATTTATTGTCTATTGTTTATCTTGATCATGGAAGCTCTGCCTCCCGTTGCTTATGCAGAATGAATTACTGCAAGCAGCGGGAGCGAGCAGGACACAGTGATGACGTCACCT
Organism: Phyllomedusa bahiana; assembly: GCA_025379985.1. Classification (NCBI taxonomy): domain Eukaryota; kingdom Metazoa; phylum Chordata; class Amphibia; order Anura; family Hylidae; genus Phyllomedusa; species Phyllomedusa bahiana. Next base: position 47,623 of record JAODAL010007034.1, read on the forward strand.
AGGGGAAGGGAGGGGGAGAGGGTTAGAAGAAAATGCAAGCCCGCCCTCGTTTTCAAAAATCAGAGAATGAAAACAGGACAAAGGTAGGCTTAACTCTCGACATGAGACATCCCCTTTAAAGGAATACAAAGTACTATACATTTTCTCTTGACGGGTAATAACAGTCATAAAGATAGAGGGGGAAAAGACACCAACCAAATATAAAACCACAATATCACATATATATTGAAACTCACAGAAAAAAACCTCTAGAGGGAAATACCGGGGCATTAAGCCCTTGAGAAGGGGAAAAATAGTGTAGTGTATTGTAGGACCTAGATGAATCAGATCACCTTCAAAACCTGTGAGACCCAAGGCAGTTTACTAATCCCCTGGAGGGGAGGTAGTCTAAGTATTAAGCACCTTAAAGGGGTTGTCTCACTACAAAGTTTGCTTTTTATGTTAAAGATCTTACAAAAACAAGTCACTTTGCAATATATGTCCATTAGCAGTGTCCTACCTATTCCTAGATATCCCCACTTGTATGGGCTGCATCAGCTCCTCAGGTCGCTATAGCTACAGACCTGTTGAATCTGTCATGATAGGCTGCCAGCACTGGTTGCTATAGCTAAAGACCTGGCTTCTACTACAGCCTAGTAGAAGCCAGTAAACAAAGTGAATTCAAAGTGAAACCAAGAAAACAGGACTGAGGTAAGATGAATCAATGTAGTGAGACAACCCTTTTAAGATAACCTCATAGGACCACTGTCTGTGGTTAGGTTTAGCAAAAAAGAAAAGAGATGAAATAAAAATAAAAGAAAATAAAAAAAATGGGAAAAAGGAAGAAGGAGATGAAAGATTAAAGAAAAAGTAAACCTGGAATTTACAAAAAAAAGGACTATGGAAGAATATCATAAAATATGATATGGAGACAAGACACGTTGGAAGTCCAGTGAAACCTATGCAATCCTCAAGTCTTTGGGGAAGAGCATGAGTAAGGTAACAATTCTCTCAACCCCTGATATGGTGGTCCCTTTCATCAACTCTGGGCTCTCTGCCAGGTTCCCAATCTGGTATGTCTGGAGGTGGGATGTCAAATGTAAAGCAGAAGTGTTGGAGGTGTGCATGTGATAATAACGTATCTGATATTCCTTCTTTGGAGGTTATCAGCATGAAGGGAAAGCCCCAGTTATACACAATGTCATGATGTTTAAGTTTCATAGGAATAGGCTTCAGACATCATTTATGCAGGGTCATCCATTGGAAATCAGGAAATACAGTATGTCACAAAAGTGATGACACTCCTCGCGTTTTTGCAAATATTGTATTATATCTTTTCATGGGACAACACTGTAAAGTAGTCAATGTGCAGCTTGTATTACTGTGTAAATTTGGTCTGCCCTAAAAATAACTAAACACACAGGCATCGATGTCTAAACTGCTAGCAACAAAAGGGAGTACACCCGTAAGTGAAAATGGACTACTTGTGCCCAATTTGCCATTTTCTCTCCACTGGTGAGCAGGTGTATTCAATTTGGTGTTATCGCGCTCACACTCTCTCACACTGGTCACTGGACGTTTAAAATGGCAGCTCATGGCAAATAAATCTCTAATGATCAGAAAAAAAGAATTGTTACTCTACATACTAATGACCTGGGCAATAAGACGATTGCACGTGCTCAGCATCATATCCCAAGATTGTCTTTTCAAAGCAGATATATGAGTGCTGCCAGCATTGATGACTAGGTTAAAGAGGTGGGAGGTCAGCCTATCATTGTCCAGGCCATACGCTGCAAAATGCATCAAATCAGTTTGCATGGCATTCGTCCCAGATAGAAGCCTCTTCTAAAGATGATGCACAACAAAAGCCCACAAAGAGTTTGCTGAAGACAAGCAGATTTAGGGCAAAGATTACTGGAACCATGTCTGATGAGACCAAGATAAACTTATTTGGTTCAGATGGTGAAGCGTGTGTGGCGGAAAACAGGTAAGGAATACAAAGACAAGTGTGACCTGCCTACAGTCAAGCATGGTGGTGGGAATGTCATGGTTTGGGGCTGCATGAGTGCTGCCGACTGTGGAGAGCTATAGTTCATTGAGGGAACCATGAATGCTAACATGTACTGTGACATACAAAAGCAGAGCATAAACCTCTCTCTTCAGAAACTGGGCTGCAGGGCAATATTCTGACAAGAAAACAACCTCAAACACACCTCCAAGATGACCACTGCCTTGCAAAAGAAAACGAGGGTAAAGGTGCTGGACTGGCCAAGCATGTCTCCTGAACTAAACCCTATTGAGCATCTGTGGGGCATCCTCAAACGGGAAGTGGAGAAGCTCAATGTCTCTAACATTCACTAGCTCCATGATCTCATCATGGAGAAGTGGAAGAGGATTCCTGTAGCAACCTATGAAGCTCTAGTGAACTCCATGCCCAAGAGAGTTAAGGCATGTGGGAAAATAATGATGGCCACACAAAATATTGACACTTTGGGCACAATTTGTCCATTTTCACTTAGGGGTGTACTCACTTTTGTTTTCAGCAGTTTAGACATTGATGGCTTTTTGTTGAGCTATTTTGAAGGCATACCAAATTTACACTGTTATACAAGCTGTATACTGACTACTTTACTTTGTATCTAAGTGTTTCCAGAAAAGACTGGGAGTTTAAATAGGATGGACACAGGATGCATATGGTATGATATGGAGGTAAATAGGGTACAGGAGTAGAAGTAAGAAACAGCACAGTTATGTGGAAATTAAGACAGCAAATTTGTGCTAGAGAAAAAAATAGATTGCAGTTTGTTATACTGTTTCTTACAACGGTTTATAATTATTAATAATAATAATTAAAGAACGCTCACTGGTAAGATGCTTCAAATGTGTTAAAAAGTGTATTCCACTTAAGACATTGGCCGCATCTTTTAACAGTGTATATGCTAGAATGGATCATGCCCTGGGTATCACAGACCAAAAGAAAAGGTTTGGAACCCTACCTCTGGATAATCTACATTCAGAATTATCAGCATGAAATGTTAACCTCCTACACTCAGTGGAGCCCTGATGGGCACCGCTATATAATCCATATTCAGAATTATCAGCATGAAATGATCCCCTCCTACACTCAGTGGAGCCCAGATGGGAAGCTACCTCTTCCCTTCCTCTCATCCTGGCTGGTAGGGCTCATTTAAATCTGCATTATTTTCATTTTTTGTTCCATAATAGGAACAGAAAAAACTAAAACAACAGTGGTGCAAGATCCGTTACATGATGGACATTTGTGGCACCCGAAGGACCCCATTAACGTTAATTTTGGGTTACCCTCATGGAGTCAGTCATTTTAGCAGGAAAAAATTGCGCGTCATACTGTACTACGATGGAATCTGATCTTCATGGAATCTGCGTTGGCAGCTCATGATGGAACTCCCAACACAGATGTGAACCAGGGGAGTATTCAGAATTGATACCTATGGCAACCTTCTATAAACAAGCCAGAGATACAAACTGTTCTAAGTCTGAAATGAAGCAAAATTAAAATAGCAATATATCTGGTAATAGTCTTAATTTACCTTACCTACATGTTTAACGTTAATCAATGTGATAGGAATATGCCTTAAAAGCTGACCATAAGGGTATGTTCACAAGGTGTATTGTGGTGCATATTTCCAAAGCACGGGGTAGCCGGCAGCCCGCCGGCCCCATTGACATGCATTGTTCGCTGTGCATAATCGCCGCAAACAACTGACATGTCAATTCTCCCCCCGTGCGTACAATACGTGCGGAGGAACGATGTGTAATCCACTGCATTTCACCGCGTATAACGCGCAATACACGGCGAAATGCGTGCCAAAATAAGCCGTGTGAACATACCCTTAAACTAAGCAATAAACCTGGTTTGATACACAGGAAGCACAGGAACATAATTAAGTGTCATTTCTGAATAATATTAATATCAAAATATATAAATCACTTAAGTACATACTGAGTACAATATGGAAGACAATCCTTTATAACCATTTTAATCAAAGTGTACAAAAGTGAGATCACTGTTGGATATTTCAGAAACATGTTTGAAATGATAGCTGATGCTGAAATGTTGAAAATAGCTTGGCTGCTACCCCAGTATGTCTTGTAGTCAGTTGGATGTTGATTAGAAAAATCAATGGCAGATATTTTCACCTTGTCATATTGAGCACTATCTACATCAGCATGACATTGTCAGAGAGAATTACAAAGCAATTCTAGCAGCAGACACATGGTAGCTTTTACAAGTGAAGTCTTCCAAGTTTACTTAGGTTTCATTCCCCAGGGAACAGCAGAGGTACCTTTTCAAAAACTTTTGATAAAATATATATCACCTAAAGGCTTCAAACACAACATATAGAATAAAAACATAACACTAGCACCATAGAATAGTATCAAAATATTACACAATGCAAAAAACCATATCTTACTAGATAAGTTTTAATTAGTTGAATATTATTGAAACTCTGTAAATATTATACAAACATAACAAAAACAATATTTGTTAATCAACCGTCAAAACCCAAATTGTGGAATTTATTAAAAGGATTTTCTCACTGCAGGCTTTCGCAGGCATCTTCACAGTTTCTCTGTGTTACAGCTTTAACTCCAGGGGCGTGTCTCTCCTCCCAGTAGGTGTGTCTTCCCTCACTGAAGAGTTTTAACATCACCACACCCCCTCCCTGCTTCCTCCCCAGTACTCTGTATTTTGTGTGAGCAGTGAGAGAGAGAGAGAGAGAGAGAGAGAGAGAGAGGATGTCACAGCTCTGCAGGTCAGTTCTCATGCCTGGAGAGCTGTCACCTCCCACCCAGGCTCCAATCCTTGTAACCAGAACACCTGCATATATACAGCCCCCTAATATTACAGAAAGTGACATCTTGTCATTGTGTCTAGCAGAGTGTATTATATGTGTGTTATATGGGAGGAGGGAGCAGGGTGTATTATGTGTGTGCTTTATGGGTGGGGGAAGTGAATCTAGTATTGTACAGATCCTTCACACCAGAGCTGTCCCTATCCGAGTTACGTGGGGAGTAAGCACAGGACAGCCAATCACAGCACAGGAGGCGTGTATCACATGGGGGTGTGCCCCATCCAGGGGGTTAGACTAAATATCAGGCAGCCAATTACAGCAAAGGGGTCATGGCCTGACCTCCAGGCTGCAATTTTAGGGTATCTTCACAAGGCGTTTTCACTCCGTATGAACATACGCTTTTCAGATGAGTCTCTGGGTCAGTCAGAATGCTGTGGGACAACAAATGTGGTTACTAAATTAATAACCCAATGTACCTCACATTACTAAACCAATGCCAATCATAGGAGATGCAAGGAGATTATGTCATGTAAATTGGAAATATGTGGCATTATGATTACATGAGGCACAAAAGGACATTTGTTTGGTGTAAAAAAGCTACAATAGGCACATGGTCATATTTACACAAAAATTTGTGACTTTTTACTCTTACCAGATTTCATCTCTGGTAAGAAAAGTTGGGTGACAGAGTAGCCTATGCAGAAGTGGTATATGGAAGTCTAACAAATTTATAAAGTTTTTAGCCAGAAAAGGGTACAAAAATTAGCACAAAATAATGCCTCTTAGCAGGCAAAATTTTATTTTATGGCATAAAAATAATCCCAGATGCACCAAACCTATTAAGATGTGCAAGCCTCTTAATAAATGTGGTATACTTTAATATAAATAACTTTAGCTTTTGACTGACAGTCTTAAAAAACAAAATCTTCCCCACAGAGTTACTAAATTGAAGTACTTTATAATTACTAATGTAAGGCTCAAGGGGTTACTTTACTTACTCCATGTGCCTCAAATTAGCAATCGAAACCTTTTTAGGTTAAGTTCACACGGCGTATCGCAGACATACAGTCATATGAAAAAGTTTGGGCACCCCTATTAATCTTAATAATTTTTAGTTCTAAATATTTGGGTGTTTGCAACAGCCATTTCAATTTGATATATCTAATAACTGATGGACACAGTAATATTTCCGGATTGAAATGAGGTTTATTGTACTAACACAAAATGTGCAATATGCATTAAACCAAATTTTGACTGGTGCAAAAATTTGGGTACCCTTATCATTTTATTGATTTGAATACTCCTAACTACTTTTTACTGACTTTCTGAAGCACAACATTGTTTTTCGTAACCTCACTGAGCTTTGAACTTCATAGCCAGGTGTATCCAATGATGAGAAAAGGTATTTAAGGTGGCCAATTGCAAGTTGTTCTCCTATTTGAATCTCCTGTGAAGAGTGGCATCATGGGCTCCTCAAAACAACTCTCAAATGATCTGAAAACAAAGATTGTTCAACATAGTTGTTCAGGGGAAGGATACAAAAAGTTGTCTCAGAGATTTAACCTGTCAGTTCCACTGTGAGGAACATAGTAAGGAAATGGAAGACCACAAGGACAGTTCTTGTTAAGCTAAGAAGTGGCAGGCCAAGAAAAATATCAGAAAGGCAGAGAAGAAGAATGGTGAGAACAGTCAAGGACAATCCCACAGACCACCTCCAAAGAGCTGCAGCATCATCTTGCTGCAGATGGTGTCACTGTGCATCGGTCAACAATACAGCACACTTTGCACAAGGAGAAGCTGTATGGAGAGTGATGCGAAAGAAGCCGTTTCTGAAAGCACGCCACAAACAGTCGCCTGAGTATGCAAAAGCACATTTTGGACAAGCCGGATTCATTTTGGAAGAAGGTCCTTGGACTGATGAAACAAAGATTGAGTTGTTTGGTCATACAAAAAGGCGTTATGCATGGCGTCCCAAATACACAGCATTCCAAGAAAAACACTTGCTACCCACTGTAAAATTTGGTGGAGGTTCCATCATGCTTTGGGGCTGTGTGGCCAATGCCAGCACCGGTAATCTGGTTAAAGTTGAGGTTCGCATGGATTCAACTCTGTATCAGCAGATTCTTCAGAATAATGTACAAGAATCAGTGATGAATTTGAAGTTACGCCGGGGATGGATATTTCAGCAGAGACATGATCCCAACACAGCTCCAAATCTACTCAGGCATCATGCAGAGGAACAATGACAATGTTCAGGAATGCCCATCCCAGTCCCCAGACCTGAATATCATTGAACATCTGGGGGATACTATGAAGCGGGCTGTCCATGCTCGGCCACCATCAAACTTAACTGAAACTTTGAATTGTTTTGTAAAGAGGAATGATCAAAAATACCTTCATCCAGGATCCAGGAACTGATTAAAAGCTACAGGAAGCGACTAGAGGCTGTTATTTTTGAAAAAGGAGGATCTACTAAATATTAATGTCACTTTTCTATTGGGGTGCCCATACTTTTGCACTGGTCAAATTTTGGTTTAATGCATATTGCACATTTTGTGTTAGTACAATACACCTCATTTCAATCCGGAAATATTACTGTGTCCATCAGTTATTAGATATATCAAATTGAAATGGCTGTTGCAAACACCCAAATATTTAGAACTAAAAATAATTAAGATTAATAGGGGTGCCCAAACTTTTTCATATGACTGTATTTCGGCATGTACTGGGCGCCCCGCTAAATGCCTGCAATAGGCCTGCTGCTTCAAAAGACACGCCGGCCAGCGCGTACTTCTGAAATGCTTCCACTGACATTCACTTTACATGCCAGAAAGAAGTGACATGTCAATTATTTCCCCCAGCACATATTGTATGCATTCAATGAGTGCAATGAATTACCATATTTGGGGGGCGTAATTCGGGCATATTGCAGCGCAATTACGCGCCTAATTACACCCGCACATACGCAGTGTGAACATACCATTAAAGTTTACACTGTTAGTACACTGATCTGCAGGTAAAGAGGACCACAGACCCAAACAGGAACACAACCTGCAATATGGTAGGTAGTGCTTGTCTGCTTTAGTAGCATTCCTGCTGTTTGTTCTCCTTCTAACTACCTACCCTTCCAACTCCCTGCTTTCTGGCTCCTTTCTTAGCAGTTGGTAACAAAAGGGATATTATAAAGCCAACTTAATAGTGGTACACAGTTAGACTAGACAGTTCTAACCTGCGCCAGAATTATGAACACTATGATAAATGTGTCACATTGTAAGACTGTCTAGTCTAACTTAAAACTGTCTTACAGTTAGACACTATTGATAAATGTGCCCCAATGTGTTCAAGGGCTGAATGGCCCAACATTTTCAATAATTTTTTCTTACACTAAAAAGAATATAGCAATCTCATGCTTATTAGGGCTTGTTCACACGGCGTTTTGGATCCTTTTTACGGATCCGTTTTCTGCACTTGAAAAGTCTCTCTCTCTCTCTCTCTCTCTCCCACCATGTCCCATTCATCTCTCGTCTGCCCCCATGTCCCATTCATCTCTCGTCTGCCCCCATGTCCCATTCATCTCTCGTCTGCCCCCGTGTCCCATTCATCTCTCGTCTGCCCCCATGTCCCATTCATTCCATGTCTGCCCCCATGTCCCATTCATTCCATGTCTGCCCCCATGTCCCATTCATTCCATGTCTGCCCCCATGTCCCATTCATTCCATGTCTGCCCCCATGTCCCATTCATCTCTCGTCTGCCCCCATGTCCCATTCATTCCATGTCTGCCCTCCAGCCATCATATGTCTGCCGCTCACCTGCGCTCCCGCTGCCGCCCCGCCGCTCACCTCCGCTGCCGCCCCGCCGCTCATCTCCGCTGCCGCCCCGCCGTTCACCTCCGCTGCCGCCCCCCGCTCACCTCCGCTCCCGCCCCGCCGTTCACCTGCACTCCCGCCCCGCCGTTCACCTGCGCTCCCACCGCCCGCTCATCTCCGCTCCCGCCCCCGCCGATCACCTCCGCTGCCACCCCGCCGCTAAACACCGCTGCCGCCCCGCCCCTCACCTCCGCTGCCCCCCGACCCCGCTCACCTCCCGCTGCCCGCCCCCGCCCATTTACACTGCGCTCCCGCCCCGCCGCTCATCTCCGCTGCCGCCCCCGCCACGCTCACCTCCGCTGGGCCCCCCCCGCCGCTCACCTCCGCTGCCGCCCCGCCGCTCATCTCCGCTGCCGCCCCGCCGTTCACCTGCGCTGCCGCCCCGCCGCTCACCTGCGCTCCCGCCGCCGCCGCTCACCTGCGCTCCCACCGCCGCCGCCGCTCACCTGCGCTCCATTGCCGCCGAGGCTCACCTGCGCTGCCGCCGCCAGCAATCCCCGTCCAGCCTCCCAGTGCGCTTTTCGCATCCGCTTTCAGGATGCAAAGCGCAGCTGTTTACGTACCAGGAGTGTGGAGCGCTTTTGGACAAGTGCCAAAAGCGGACTCCATTATCTCCTATGGGCGTTCAGTTGCGTAAAACGCAATAAGAATTGACATGTCAATTCTTAAAGCGGATGCGAAAAGCGCAGTGCAGAAGTGCTCTCAAAAGCGCATCGCTGATCTCCCGTGGGAACAGCGATGCGCTTTTGCCATTCAACTCAATGTTAATCACACTGACAATTGTTAGATCCGTTTTGCGGATCCGTAAAACGGATCCATAAAACGGATCACAAAAAACGCCGTGTGAACAAGCCCTTAATGCGTAAGTTATAACAAACGTCACAATGCCTATACAAAGTATTAATACGTCTGTAACATTATATGTGATTTTCTAGTAAGCAAGGTGAGTGCTGTCATCAGTCTATACAGAAAAGGTAAATTGCTTACCTGAAAATGCATTGCTGTAGTATCTAGAGAGGGTCTGCATGATATCTTTGGAATGCTGAGTCCATGGTGCAATTTTTCTGTAAGTTTTAACTCTATGAACAAGCTGAGATCCACCGTATTGTAAAGACAGAGTGTCACCATGATCCTCATAGAGTTCTTCAAATAACCTGTCAGATATGAAATTGAGCATCATTTTTACAACTGCGAGTTTTCAAAGAGCAATTTTAACAGCAAAAATTTGTATGGCGAAATAAGCAAGATTGCGAGAATATAGAGAATGACAATGAAAATGACAATAGGTTTCTAAAAAAGTAGCTTGAGCATGTAAAAAATAAGAAAAGTAAACTAAAAAAATATTAAAGTCTGGTAGAGATTTTGATACCGACATATTTTCTTTAATTGTTCCCCTTCTAAATAACACATAATTACAACAAATATTCAGAACTATGTGATGTCACACTTAATGTATATTATTGTATGTAGTTTGTTAATGATCTCTGCTAGTATAATACAGGGTAATATATGTTTGTATAAAGAACTGAATACTACTACTACGACTATGGTACATTAGCATTGCTGGGTATACACTGCCATAAATTGTTGCAGGTTTTACATAAAATAAGCCTATTAAATTATGATTTGCACTAAAATATGATCAGTCACATCCCTGAAATTCATTATACATGCTGCAAATTTGTGAAATGTCGTTTTTCTGGCTCTTTACCCATCAAATGCAATTAACGTGATATCTCATTGTAAACTTTTAAGGAACACTCATTCTAGAACTGACCCAAAGTCACTTGTTCAGCATTGCCTCCTGATACACACTTTTCATAACTATCCTATGCTACTAATGAGGTGCAGTTATACCAATACCTCTGGGGTGCTGCTAAATCAAAGCTGTTGGTGGAAAAAGACGAAACTACAGGAAGCCCTGATAGTCATATCAATAAGTGCACACTGTTGCTTTTTCTATCTTTTTTCCCTTTTCACTGTTCTGAATAAAACACTTAAATTAGATGGAACATGAAATGTGCTAAAGGGATGTGACTGTGCTAACAAGTTTTACCAGAAATACCTAAAGAATACAGAAAGGTCAAAAGCATGAATAAACATTCAAAAGCCAAGATGCATTGCCGAAGCATATCCACACTAACTGCAGACTAGATGAACAAATGTATGTACAAAAAAGTGTAATATATTCAGTGTAGACCAGGGGAAACTACAGTATATTACAACAAATTAGAATGCACTTTCAAAATTTAAAAAGAGGGCCACTGACCCAAACAGGAACACAACCTGGAATATGGTTGCAACTTTTTAGCACATTTTACAGCTGATAAATAGAATAAATGAACATACAGTTGCAAGAAAAAGTAAGCAAATCCTTTAGAGGAAAAAGGCAAACACTATTTTTCTATTGACAATAAAACATGGTCTGATTGTTATAGAAGTCACAATTATAGACAAATCTGATGTACTGCTCATGTCCCTTATTAAGTGCATGAGAGTATAAATCCACAGTGCAGGTAGAAAAATCAAGAACCATTGAATTTAATAACCTGTAAATCCACCTTTAGCTGTAACCACCTGAGGCTTGGACTGGCCCACAGAGGAGTAGGGGAAACCCAAAAATGGGATTTTTGTACTTAATATAAAATCCTTTTCTCGTCCGATTCATTGGCGGACACAGCACCTTGGGTTATAGGCCCTTGCCGTAGGAGGCGTACACTAGGCGGACCAAACACGTTGGGCCTGCCGCGGTGGCCTATATCCCTCCTGCCGACGCCAGACTGATCAGTTGGTACAAAAGCCGTGGCCGAGAGGAAGAACAAAAGAGCACACCGAATCCATGGAGAAAAAAACGAGGGCGGGACCTGTCTCCCCCAATGAATTGGACGAGAAAAGGATTTTATGGTAAGTACAAAAATCCCATTTTCTCGCCGGTAATTCATTGGGGACACAGCACCTTGGGATGTCCAATAGCAGACCCAGTGGGTGGGAAAAAAAAGGAGCAACAACTCAAAAATTCATCAGCAGTGATAAGCATCAGCACACTGCTGCCTCAAGCACCTTATGGACGAGGCTTGCGTCAGCCGAGGCCAAGGTATGGGTCTGGTAAAAACTTAGAACGTATCGACCGAAGCCCAGGTGGCAGCCCTGCACACCTGTAATGCTGAAGCCTTATGCCGAACCACCCAGGAGGCACCATCCGCTCATGTGGAGTGAGCCGTAACCCGACATGGAATGGGCTTGCCCCTAGACCGATAGGCTTCTGAAATTGCAGACCGGATCCAGGTGGCAATGGTGGCCTTAGAGGCCTCCAGGCCCCTACATGGGCCCCCCGGAATGACAAAGAGAGCTTCAGAGTGCCGAAAGGATTCCGTAACAGAGAGGTAGATCCGAACTGACCCGACAAAGTCTAAACAATGAAACACTCGCTCCCTCGGATGAGAGGGCGAAGGACAAAAAGAGGGCAGAACTATGCCTTCATTCATTTGAAACGATGACAACACTTTAGGAAGAAACGAAGGAACAGGACGCAAAACAACCTTGTCCTTATGCAGAACCAAGAAAGGGAACTTGCATGATAAAGCAGCCGGTTCAGACACTCGGCGGATCGAGGTAATGGCCACCAGGAAGACCACCTTCCATGAAAGCAAACGTAGGGAACCTTCCCCTATTGGCTCAAAAGGCGCATACTGCATGGCCTTCAACACAAGATTTAAATCCCACAGTTCAATAGGCCTACGAACTGGAGGGACAGAATGCGCGACCCCCTGCAAAAAGATTTTAACCTGTGAGCGGGAAGCCAGCTTGCACTGAAACAAAACAGAGAGCAGAAGCCTGACCTCTCAAGGAGGACAGGCCGAGCGCGAGCTCCAGGCCTGACTGCAGAAAAGACAACACCCTTGGAGTGGAACATACCAAGGGGTGAAATTTCCATGCCTTAGCCCAGGAGAAAATAGCCTTACAGGTACGGTAATAGATCCGGGAGGACTGAGGCTTGCGGGCCCGAATCATGGTCTGGATAACAGAATCCGACAATCCCCGAGATTCCAATCGCGTGGGTAGAATAGCGAGTACCCTCTCAGACTTGAGGTGCTTGAGCACTCGAGGAAGAAGAGGGCAAGGAGGAAACAGATAGATCAGGGTGAACTGAATCCAAAGTAGGACCAGTGCATTCACTTCTAAGGCCAGTGGATGCCTGGCATTGGAGACATACCTCTGGAGTTGATGGTTGAGGCGGGATGCAAGCAAACCAACATTTGGCGTCCCCCATTTCTGGCAAAGGAGGCGAAAACCCTCCGGCAGAAGAGCCCACTCCCCGGAATCGACCGTCGCACAACTGAGATGGTCGACCAACCAGTTTCCTACCCCTTGAATGAAAACTGATGACAAAAGTCGGCACTGACCGCTCTGCCCAGTAAAGAATTTTCGCAGCTTCTTGAAAAGCTGTCCGGCTTCTGGTGCCACCCTAACGATTCAGGTAGGCCACTGCCGTGATGTTGTCGGACTGAACCCGCACCGAGTGACCTTGAATGAGAGGGGACCAATGCAGAAGCGCTAGAAGAAATTGCCCGGAGCTCCAGAACATTGGTCTGGAGACTGGATTCCCTGCGGGACCAGCGACCCCAAGTCGTCCGGGAGCCGAAGACTGCACCCCACCCCGATGTACTGGCGTCTGTGGTGATGATCAGCCATCGCGGCATCAGAAACTACTTCCCCTGATGCAATGCAGGGAAGACTAGCCACCAGCCCAGGTCGACTCGCCCCCGGGGTGACAGACGAACCTTTGTGTCTAGGGTCATTAGAGACCTGTCCCACCGAGACAGGTACGCCCGCTGCGGAGGGCAAGAATGAAACCGCAGAAAGCCCACCGCCATGAAGGCAGCCACCATCCTGCCGAGAATCCGCATGCAAGTGCGAAGGGTATATGTGGCATGACCCAGAAGTAGGAAAGCATCTGAATGCAGTTGCCGGATCTTCCCTGGTGGAAGAAATACTCTGGCCATCTGAGTGTCGAGAATCATCCCCCGAAACTCCATCCTCTGCGATGGGATCAGAGATGACTTGTCGAAATTGACTAGTCACCCGAAGCGCACCGAGGTGTTTAGGGTGATTTTTTTTTTTTCCTCTTTTCCACAGAGGCAGCAGGTGGGGACGGGTGAGCGGCAAACAAGAAGACCAGCCAACCCAAAAAACTGACTGGGTTCCCGACGCCCTCAGGGGGGACAACGTTGCGGTACAACTACGCGTTGATGGCCCACCTGATAGATGAGAGCCAGGGGCTCGATCACCTTTCCACTAGGTGAGAGCCAGGATCTCAATCACCATCCCTGATGCTGTGTAGACAGGCGCGACGGGAAGGAGCCTTCACCAGAAGATCGTCCAAATACAGGATGACAGTCACGCCCCTGATGCGCAGATTCGCCATCAGGGGCACCAGAACCTTTGCGAAGACCTTTGGAGCCGTTGCAAGGCCGAACGGCAGAGCTCTGAAATGAAAGTGCTGCGAGCCTACCGCGAAACGCAGAAACCGCTGGTGGGCCTGGCAAACAGGGACGTGCAGATACGTGTCCCTGCTGTCTATGGCGGCCAGAAATTTGTTCTGCTCTAGTGAGGCTATCACCGACCGGAGAGACTCCATGTGGAAACCGGGAACTTGTACAAACCGGTTGAGCCCCTTGAGATCCAATACTGCCCTCACCGAGCTGTCCGTCTTGGGGACCATAAGAAGATTTAAGTAGAAACGCTGAAAACGCTCGAGGTTGGGGACCGGCACAATCACTCCTTGAAGGAGGAGGGTACGGATTGCCAGAGAAAGTGGACGCCCGAGCCAGAGAAGTGGGCGGGAAGGAAAGAAGAAACCGTGTTGGGGGAGATGAACCGAAGTGAATCCTGTATCCTGAAGGGATGACCTCGTAAACCCAGGCGACGACGACCTGTACCTGCCAGATATCCTGGAACTGGAGAAGACGACCCCCAACCCGAGACCCGTTTTCGGGTGGGGGCATCCCTCAGACCAAGAATGACTTGGCGGAAGGACCCTTGAGCGTTCTGCGAGATCACCAGGACGAGTCTGGTCTGGCTGAGGGGCGCTTGGCCCTGCGGAACGGGGAACTTGCCCCGCTGCCGGCCTGTACGAAAAAGCTCAGAAAGGGCTGAAAATAAGCGAATGCCACGCCGGCCGGCCCTGGGGGGGGAGCATGCTATGACCCCCTGTGGCCTCTGAAATTAACTCGTCCAAGCGCTTCCCAGAAAGTTTACCGCCAGAAAACGAAAGCACCAGTAAAAACTTCTTGGAGGCTGCATCCGCAGACCAAGATCTCAACCACAGGGAGCGGCGAATGGCCACTGCATTGGCCGATGTTTTAGCCACTAAGCGGGCTGACTCAAGCGAAGTGTCACACAGAAACTTCAAAGCACCTGAAAGCTGGGAAGTAAGATTTAACAACTCCTCTATGGAAGCTCCGGCTGACAGCCCCTGCTGCAGCTGCTTAGACCAGACCATGCAAGCTTTGCTGACCCACGAAGAAGCAAGCGCAGGTCGCAGGGCTGCACCGGCCGCCTCAAAGGCGCCATACAAATTCCATCAAGACGCCGGTCTGTGCTGTCACCAAGTACTGCCGCATCCGAGACAGGGATGGCCGTAGATTTCGAGAGCCAGGTGACTGGGTCGTCCACAGATGGGACCCCCGACCATTTTGTCACTGATTCCTCTGGGAAGGGACAAAGTGCATTAAGCTGTCGGGTAGGAAACAAACGCCTGTCAGGATGTTTCCATTCTCTGGCAATCAGCTACTCAAACTCCGGGTGTGAAGGGAGCACCAAATGCTGATGCCTGCTGCGCTTGAAGGAGACCCCACTTGAAGAAGCCGTATCCCGGCATGGAGAGTCTATCTCTGACCACTGACTGTCAGGAGAGAGCTCAGGTGATAGCGAGGAAGAGAGACCTCTAAAGCTCTTACGCGAACTCTCCGTACGGGCTGCACCGGGCACTGGACCCTGGGAGGTGCTAGGCTGGGCAGCGAGCAGGGACGACATGTGCTCTTTGGCCGAAACCATAACCTGAGACAGTCGGGACAGGTCGCTCACAGCTAGAGAGAGAGCCTTGGCCCATTCCGGGGTCACCGACTCCTGACAGGAGGGGTCGGGCCCCGCAGCGGTCGGCTGAGGAGCAGCGCAAAAGCACAAAGGGCAATGGGCTGGCCGCAAGCGAACTTCTTGTGGCAACGAGCGCAGGCGCAATAAGTCGCCACTGCTTTGGGTGCGGGGGGTTTTAAACCCTCGTCCTTGGAAAGGGACATGGCTGCAGGGTGCATGGGACAGGGATAGGTGGCCCACAGAAGGCCAACTTACCACCTCAAGGTGCTGTGTCCTCCTCAGGAGATGCAGCAGACAGCCAAGACGCCGAACGCCGGAAAATGGTGTTTAGGCTCCGCCCCGACACAAGCCCAGGCTGCTGGAGGTCCTGCCCCATCCTGGGAGGGACCCGGACCCGTTTGGGGCCGCCCCCAGGGCAGCACAGGCCCAGGAAAGGGCGCAGCCTAGGCGTAGCCTAAGCCTCCGGAAGGAGGGGGGTAAAATTTGAACGCGCGGCCGAGACTCGGCCGTCGGAATGGCACTGGAGTACTGTGGAAGCGGGAAAGGAGCACCCGCAGCACCTGGGAGGTCCATCCTATCCTCCAGCAGCCAATGCCAAGCCACAACGTGCGGTACCACGGCAGTAACGCCGCAGTACCACATGGTTGCCCAGATGTCGGCGCAGCAGGCCAAACCTGCCCTGCTGCCTAATGCCAGCAATAGTAAGGCGGGGAAATGTGCCCTCGCCTCTGGAACACCAGCACGGCGGGAAAAAATCCGCTGGGGTCAAACGCTTAACCGGACGCTGATGCAGCGGGCTAACATGCCCACTGCAAGCTCCGGCTAAGCGGGAGAAACGCGCTCCCCCCCTGGGAAGCCCCCCAATACCGGGGAAAAGGGCAACGCTGGGGGGCCACAGGAAAGCGGAATTCCTGAGGCCATCCAAACTGCATTAAAGGGAAAAACCCCCGACCACCCCCAAAAAGGAGGAAATTGGGGTACTCACCAATCCGACGGCTTCGGGGCGCCCGGCGGCATCCACCCTTCGGAAACCATTCACCCAGAGGTGAGGCTACCGGAATCCATAAAAGGCCACGAAGGCGGCAGATGGGGACGGGTTAGCGGCGAAAAGGAAGGCTAGCCAGCTAAAGAACTGACTGGCTTCCTGACACCCTCAGGGGGGACAACGTCACAGTACAACTACGCGTTGACGGCCCCCCTGACAGGTGAGAGCCAGGGACTCTATCACCTTTCTCCAGGTGAGAGCCGGGTGCTCAATCACCTTCCAACAGGTGAAAGCCGGGTGCTCAATCACCTTCCTGCAAAGGAAAGAAAAAATAACAAACTCTGCAGAGCAGCGTCTGCCTCCTACAGACACTAGGCTGAAAACTGATAAGCCTGGCGTCAGCAGGAGGGATATAGGTCACCGGGGTGGCCCAATGCATTTGGTCTGCCTAGTGTCTGCCTCCTAAGGCAAGGGTCTATACCCCAAGGTGCTGTGTCCCCCAATGAATTTTCAGCGAGAAATGGGCCCACTGGACTTGGTGGGCCACTGGGCTGCTTTCTTGGGAGAAAGGTAGGGGAAAAAAAGAGGCAAAAAGCAAGAGAGTGGAACAGTTATGTGCAGTATGTACAGTCAAGTGGGCCTCAAGAATCCACTTCACTGGTGGACCCCAAGAACCAACTACCCTGATGGACCCTAAGAACCAACTTCCCTGGTGGACCCCAAGTATCAACTCCCCTGTGGGCACCAGGCACCCCAGTCCGATAAGGAATGTAGCTGTGGATAAGATCTGTACAACACCGACAAAGAATTTTGGATTTTTATTTTGTTCAAATTTAGTTTCACTTTATCCATATTTCTGGTATGTTTTACAAGCATAGTCAACTTCAGGACAAGCCATAGCATTGCAATAGGTTTAATGTCAGGACTCTGAATTGGACACTCCAAAACACAAATTCTATTCTTGTTCAACTATTCCTTAGCTGATTTACTTGTGTGCTTAGCAGGGCTTTGGAGTCGGTAACCCAGAGCTCTAACTCCGACTCTTCAATTTCCCTAACTACAACTCCCACTCCCTCATACATGGCGCATATTTAAGTGATAACTTTACTGTAGTAAAATGGTAATATCAGGCTTTTATCCCTTATGATACAATAATCAAGCTATTTAGGTAGAACATACACTGACAAGCAAAATGGTAAAGTTTTGAACGTTTGACTTTCAAGCTCCATATCTTTCCGTTCACTACAGCTTTGAACGTGAGACTACCATCATTTTATAGACACTGCTTAGTTCTGCAGATTCTTGTCATGAAACTGCATTTTTTACTGTTTTTGCTCCTAAAAATCAAAATAATAATTTAAATCCACCTTTGGCTTTCAATACTGCCTGAATCCTTATGGGCTCTCGATCAGATTCAAGCATGTCTCCACCAAAATCGGATCCCAGGTCTCTTCTACGCGTTCCCAATGTTGGTGCATTCTGGTCAAGTGACTATGAATACAGCTTTTTCTTCAACTCTACCCACAAGTGTTGGATTGGGTTGAGGTCTAGGGACTGTGGAGGCCGATACAGCAACTCAACTTCATTGTCATTGAACCATTCCTTCTCCAACATTGATGTATCTTTCAGGTCGTTGTTCTGCTGGAACACTATGCCGTCCATTTCATACCCATAGTACTCGAGTGTATGAATTAACTCATGTTGTAGGATACTCACATATAGCTCAGTATTGAGATCAACAGCGATCCTGGTCAAGTATCCAACATCTTTGGCTGTAAAACAACCGCATATCATCAGGCTTCCTCCACCGAACTTAACAAGTTCTTCAATTTCTCAATCGATTAGCCCCATTCTTCCAAACCCATTTGTACCCGTCAGAGCCCGCTCTATTGACTTTTGTCTCATCGCTCCAAATCACCCATTTCTAATCTTCCATATTTCTTACTTTTTTGCAAACTCTCTTCCAACGCTTCTTATGACGAGATTGAAGTTGAGGCTTCTTCACCTTTTTTTGGACCATCATTCTAGACCTGTGTAATGCGCGTTGCACGGTGCTTGCATGGATGTCTGAGTTCTCACTCTTACAAAACATACAAGCCACCTCCACTGCCATGTCTGTCGCGTAAGAACTGATAGACCTTGTGATGAGCCAACTTGTTGACTGATATTTTGCCTGGACATCCACTTCTTGGCTTTTGAATGGATGGATGGACTTCCTGCTGTCATGGCCTCACATGATGCAGATTGGCAATTTTCTTGGCCGAGAGATCGCTATTGATTTGCTGGATGATGCGGTTTCTCTTTTCTTGGGAAATCTTCTTCATGGCTGCTCGAACCAGTGACCTTTTCTTTGGAAATCAATCTAATAGCACATTAGGGAATGTGAGAACAGGTTGTAATTAGTAGTATACAAGGAGAAAGAGATTGTTCCACCACCAGGAGCAAAACTGTAACAATGCAGTCATGTGACAAGAATCTGCAGAACTAAGTATATGCTAAATAGTTGTAAGTGAAATTTAGCTATGAGACAGCCAAGATAATTTTCTATAAAATGATGGAAGCCTCGCGTTCAAAACTGTAGGGGATGATGAGATATGGAGCCTGAAAGTTAAAAGTTCAAAACATTGTTTTAAAATATATTTATTGGATGCAACTTTAGAACAGAAAAAACTTTAATAAATGGTAAATATGCAAAACGCTGCAGTAAGTGGGAAAAAACGTACTGAATAACATTTGTGGCATCTATGAATTTGTTCTGAGAAATAGTATCGCCTCCATCAGATCCTTCTTCATACATGACCACAAAACTGATCTCATTATTCCTAGGCTAGAGAATAGCCTCTCTAAACTAACTTGGGTTGGGGCAAAGCAGTGACCACATGGGCAACATCTTTAACAATTTCAGGGTATGAAGGAATTGCCACCTCATGCAAGATCAATTTTGATGAACAATTAAACTCTACTACTTTGAAAGCAAGTGAACAATTTTGCTGAAATCTGGTCAATCTGTTTGCTATGGAAGCAGAATCTTTTCCCCAGCGGAAATACTTTGCCTGATCCATGTCATCCAAATACTTTTCAAAATTAAACTCCTCATCTGATGAGGCTGAAGATATGGTAATATTAGCACTGGCAAGACCCAATTTCTCTTTCTCTTGGCACTGCATTGAACTAATTGTACCAATTTATTATATATTTTGGGAGTCAAGAGTCAGTCCATTTTATAATAACTCTGACTCCACCAAAATGGGCACCAACTTCGACTCCACAACTCCGACTCCACAGCCCTGGTGCTAAGGGTCATTGTTTTGTTGCAGCACCCAACATCTCTGTAGCTTAAAGGGGTTGTCTCACTACAAGGATTGCTTTTTTATGTTAAAGATCTTGCAAAAACAAGTCACTTTGCAATATATGTCCATTAACAGTGTCCTACCTATTCCGAGATATCCCCTCTTGTATGGGCAGCATCAGCTACTCAGGTCGCTAAAGCAACAGACCTGTTTGATCTCTCCTGATAGGATGCCAGCACTGGCTGCTATAGCTACAGACCTGGCTTCTACTGCAGCCTAGTGGAAGCCAGTAAACATGCCCCTGTATTTAAAGTGAAACCAAGAAAACAGGACTGAGGCAAGATGAATCAATGTAGTGAGACAACCCCTGTAAGGACATAGACTGCTGCCCTTACATTCACATGTAAATGTTTTGATACACCTTTGAATTCATTGTTACCGCAGTGATCACAGGGCATCCCAGCCCTAATGTCACAAAGTAGCCACAAAGCATGATGCTTCCACCATACCTCACAGTTGGGATAAGGTTTTGGTGTTGATGTGAGACGTATTTATTCTGTTCACTTCTAGACAAAATGTTGCTTAGTCCCAGGTTACTATCTAAACTATCTTCTCCTCCTGTACTGTAGCTGCCCTCCTCTCTACCAATCCTTAGTTTAAGTATTTTTTCAACCTTCTAGCCAGGTTCTTCACAACACAGCTCCACCCTCCCCACTTAGCTGCAGCCCATTACTACCATAGCGTCTGTAGCTAACTGCAAAGATGGCCAATTTCTCCATGAAGCCAAACCTTCCCTTACTATACCAATTCTTGAACCTCCCGTTTGCCTTTCTAATCCCCAGCGCCTCTCTGTTGGAACAGTACTACTTCCTGCTCAGTGACCAACAAACTCCATTCAATGTTATCAAAGGATCACAATGTTGTAAGACCCTTAGGCTACATCTACACGGCAAAAGTAAAATACCATCGGATTCTGTTATGTAATCCAACCAGTAATTTACATTCGATTTTGGTTTTTAACCACGTTTTTTGCGCGGATTTTGCAGTTGGTTTTTGGTGTGCCCACATTTTTCGACTGATTATAGAACATGTTCCAAGTTTTTTTTTTATTGGATTTCAGTTATGAAAACCGACCTCAGAAAATCCAAGCTGTGTACTACACCTCGGATTTTCTATTGAGGTCTATGCGGAATATTTACAGCAAACCAGACCATAAACCAGTGCCATTTATACATAGCCTTAGTCTGCTCCAGGATCTGGGTTTGCAAAGGCATAACATGCACACATTATGCACAACTGTTCAAGGACTACAAATACTGCTCAAAATGTGAACTGGATAGCAATGGTAATTGTGGAGCACATTTTTGTTAATGGGTATACTTCGCATGCTTAACTAAAAAAGAAGTACTTTAAAAAGTCAAATAAATGCTAACCAACCAACAGTACAAAATAATACAGGTGACTCCTCTCTGAACTTCCTTAATTTAAAGTCCTTTAATCTTGCATCATACTGGCAAGCCAATACATCTGCTTTTTCAGTTTGCTTTTCTGATATTTTTCTCTCCCACTTAGCTGCAGTAGATTCTGCAAGTGAATCATCTAGTTGCTAAAGACCAACCAGAACTGAAATAGCAACACACTCGCACAGTTAGCATCCCATGGTCCGAAAACTGGCTTTAGTTTCTTAGCTATAAGTATTTCAGCAAGCCTACGCCTGAGCTTGTAACAGCTGTCCACCCAATACTTCAGGTTTGCATGATAAATATATAGGAAGTGTCATAGCTACTGCATCCACAAAGCATACTGAGAAATGTAACATAATACTAAAGAATAAGTGAAAGTAGTTCTAAAGCCTTTTATTAAACAGTTAAAGGAGTTTTCTCACTACAGGTTTTTGCAATCATATGAGCTTTTTCACGTGCTTAAATTTTCAAATCCAGGGGCGGTTCTCTCCTCCCAGTAGGTGTGTTTTTCCTCACTAAGGAGTGGTGACATCCTGAGACCCCCTCCCTGTTTCTGCTCCCTCCTGAGTCCTCTTCATTCTGTGTGAGCAATGCAAGGGAGTGATTGCCATAGCTCTGCAGACCTCCTGCAATGGTTCTCATGTCTGGGAAGCTGTGATAATCACCTCCCTCCCAGGCTTCACAAGCAATCCTTGTAACTAGAATACCTGTATTGGTGTAAACAGTTATAAATACAGCCTGAAATTATGAAACAAATGTGAGAAATGCAAAAATGTTATATGGGTGGGAGAGCAGAGTGTATAATGATGTGTTATACGGGTGGGGAAGCAAATTGCATAAGGGTGTGTACTAGGGGTGGGGGCCAGAGTTATAGGGGTGTGTTATATGGGTGGGGGGAGTGTATAAGGCTGTGTTATATGGGTGGGAGGAGCTGAGTGTAAAAGGCTGTGTTATATGGGTGGAGGGAGCAGAGTGTATAAGGATATGTTATATGGATGAGGGGAGCAGAGTGTATAAGGCTGTGTTATATGGGTGGGTGAGCAGAGTGTGTAGGGGTGTGTTATATGGGTGAGTGGAGTAGAGTGTATAAGGGTGTGTTATATAGGTGGGGGAGTGAATCTAGCAGCTAAGAGACTCAGTAATTAGCATGATCCTTCACATCAGAGCAGAGGCACAGGCAGCCTGTTTCACACAGCTCTGAGGGAGGTGAGCAAACAGGACAGCCAATCACAGCACAGAGGGCATATCTCGACCGGAGGTTGCTCTAAATTCAGACAGCCAATCACAGCAAAGGGGGGCGTGGCTCAACCCCAGGCTGCAGAATTAGCCCTAGACACATACAAATTAGGTAACATCTGCTATACTAAATGATTTAGGTAATACAAACCAATTGCAAAAGTGCTTATTTTTACTGTCCCAATCATTACAGATATGATCTTTGTAGCGAGACAACCCCTTTAATTTATAAACAAATTTGAGAACTGGGCAAATAAATTCAGTGTGATAGGTTAAAACAAACCAAGAGACATAAATAATCTTTCACAGTATTACAAATGGTACAAGTTTTCCACAAGAAAAGTGGCTCACAAGATTACATACAAACTTTATGAAAAAGGTTGTGATTAAGTTTCTACATCTAGTAATGACTGTAAATATTTATACATCAAATGCATCTCAGATAAGAATGACTTAAAAAAGAGAAATAAATTGAGAAAAATCATACAATACCTAACTGCGTCTGTATCAAACTGCAAATTAGGTTTATCAATCAGCCCTAAGGAGTAGAGCTGGTATGCTAGAGCACACTTCCCCACCATGAATTGTGCAGTATTGGTCCGGTCCAAGCAGTCAACACAGTTTGTTCTAAGGACACCTGTCTAATAAGAGAAAGAAAAAAAATACACATTAAAGATGTTTTCTAGCTCTTTAAAACTGATGGCTCATCCTAAAGATAGGGCTCAAACATAAAATATGTGCAGGTTCCAACGCTTGGCCCCCTTGCCTAACTGTGATTTAGATGAGATGACACTCTCTGCTGTGCACTGCATCACCTTCATCATGTACACTGCTCTGTAAGGCACAGCTCCATAATTTTAGCAGCAGTCATTTTAGTATTACAATTTGCTACAGAATTTACCCATTCAAGTGAATACCCAGTACAGTTGCTATTAAACAATGTATAGAAGGGTTTATTTGGTTAATTCTGATGGTTCTCCTATTTCATTTCTGGCTCACAGCAGGTTCACACATAAGAAGCTAAACTAATAAAGGACATGGAGCAACTTGGTTATGAGGAAAGGTTAAACAGATTAAAGGGGTTTTCCCATTACAGGCTTTCACAGGCATGAGCTGTTTCTCTCTGTCTTACAGCTTCAAAATCCGGGGGCAGATCTCTCTTCCCAGGGGTGTGTCTTCCCTCACTGAGGAGTAGTGACATCATCACACCCCCTACCGAGTCATCATTATCATTCTGTGTGAGCAGTGGAAGGGAGAGGATGTCACAACTCTGCAGACCTCCTGCAATGGTCAGTTCCCATTCCTGGAGAGCGGTTACCTCCCTCCACAAGCTCCGTGTAATCAGAACATATGTATTGGTGTAAGCAGTTATTCAAACAGCCTGAACTGATGAAACAAATGTGAGAAATGCACTCTGCTCCCTTCTCTATTATCAGGCAAGAGGCAGAGGGGGAGCAGAGTGTATAAGGATATGTTATATTGGAGAGAAAGTGAATCTAGCAGCTAGAGACTCAGTAATTGTCCAGGTCCTTCACATAGAATTGTCACTGTGACAGGAGCAGAGAGAGCTCAGATATCCTTTATTACACAGCTCAGAGGGGAGTGAAAGACAATGAGGACATAGACAGCAGCCAGCACTTTCAGTTTCATTTTCACACAGCTCAGAGGGAAGAGAGTGCAGGACAGCCAATCACAGCACAGGGGGCATATCCCGACCAGCGCTGAACTACATACCAAGCAGCCAATCACAGCAAAGGGTGCATGGCCGACCTCCAGGCTTCAGATTTAGCTCTTAACAATTACAGATTAGCTAATAGCTGCCATACCAGAATATTTTAGGTAAAACAAACCAATTGCAAAACTGCTTATTTTTACTATCCTCATCGTTATAGATATGAGAAAGACAAAGCTTATTTTGTCTTGCGAATCAGCATCTATGGGGAAAATATGATTCATTTGTACATAAATCACCCCTACAAAACGTACGGTGAAAATCCACTTCATATAAAGAGGCAATCCTTCCATCTGGATTGAAGAAAAAGGTTTACTCTCCAGGTGCAACAAGAATTGTAAATTTGTGAAATAAGCTGCCTCAGGAGCTGGTCACAGCAAGAACAGTTGAGAGATTCAAGAAAGATTTAGATAATTACTTAGAACTAAATGATATTAATACTTATAAAGACATATAGAATTTGTGTTAGAATGTTAATTCAGTCTGATTGTGGTTTGGGAAGAGAAGTGAAATATCCCCATTAAGACACACCGTTTCATGCCTTAAGGCTATGTCTACACGATTTTTAAGCAGATTCGGTATTTATAATCCGCAAAAATCCGACTGTAAATCATCCCCATAGACCTCAATTGAACATCCGAGCTGTAGTCTACACAGTTCGGATTTTCTGAGATCAGATTTCAAATCCTAAATCCGTTCAAAAAACATGGAATATGTATAATCCGTCGCATTTCACTTGAAAATGGCACAGTATAGTACAGTTCACTGTTAATGGGTTGGACGAAATCTTAAACCTGACCACAAAATCTGCGCAAAAAAAGTGGTAAGAAACTAAAACTGGTTGTAAAACACTGGTACGATTCTATAACAGAATCTGATGGCATTTTACAATTGCCGTGTGCACATAGCCTAAGGATTCCATATTTTAGATCAATGGGGGAAGCCAGGTTTTAAAATGACCTATGCTCCTTCCTTCATCCACATCTTCCCCATTCTTGGTTGAACTTGATGGACGTATGTATTTTTTCCACTAAACTAACTTTATAACTATGTAACCTGTAGACTAAACTAGAGGCCACATTACTAACTAGTTATTTTAGGACATGCGTACAACACACACACATGTTATAAACAATAATTTATCACTAGGGGGACTCAAGGCCTATTTGGAGCTTTGTATATTACTAGTCCATAAAAATGCATGAAGCTCTAGATGGTATAAAAGCTCATTGCATGACACCAAAGTGGGCTCATTTGATTCAAACATCCACTGGATCCACTATCACCACTGAACTGTATTGATATCTTGGGCACCAGCGTGCACAACAGATCAGCTACTCAAGAGAGACTTAGGCCATGTTCACACGGCTTAAAATGGGCCGTATTTCGGTCCGTAATTACGCGCCGAAGTGCGCAAATTACGGGCTGAAAACGGTCCATTCATTACGGTAATCCACAGTTCTCATAGAGAACTATGGATTACGTCTCCTCTCCCCCTCGGAGAATACGCAGAGGGGGGAGATAATTCACATGTGAATTACCAGCGGCGTATCCGCGCCGCTGGTAATGATTCTCTATGGCCGGCGAAGTGCCGGCCCCCCGCTCCCTCCCCCGCTCCCGCCCACGGCCACACGGCCTAAGGCTATGTTCACACGGCTTATTTCGCAAATACGTCCCGAAATACGTTTCAAATAATGAACAATTAGATTAGCATTGATTCCAATGTAAAATACGCCTCGTCATTCACACGAGGCGTATTTTCGCGACGTATTTGCGAGCGTAAATACGTCCGTAAAAACGATCGTAAAATTAAGTCCCCTGTCACTTATTGAGGCGTATTTTGCAACGTAAATCCCCATAGTAAAGAATGGGGAATGTATTTACGACGCAAAATACGTGCCACATTTTGTGACACGTATTTGAAACTTATTTCGGGACGTATTTGCGGACGTAAATACGTCCCAAAATAAGCTGTGTGAACATAGCCTAACACTCAGCTAACATTGGTTTATAGTACATAGTTTCATTCAATTGCCTTCCCGTTCTGTACTTGCATAATATTTAATAGAGTTGCTGAGGTACAGGAAGCTACCATAAAAGACGCGTATAGAATGTGCTGTACAAACCAGTATGAACAATGAAGGAGATGCAGCGCTTGTCAGAGTGATGTATCCCCCTCTTAACAGCTGATCAGTGGAAATGCCAAAAGTCAGATCCCCACCATTAAATTAATGAGGTTTTCATTAAAAGTTTTATTTTACTGTAACTGCTATTCTGAGCACACGCCATTAGCTTTTATACTCTTCTTCCTAACATTGGGTGTGCCACTAGTTACAGCACAATATTGAAAATTAAATTTGCAGTCATGCCACAGAGCAGAGCAGGGGTTAGAAATTAGTTTTAAAAAAACACATTTATTCATTTATGTTTTGTAAAAAGATTAAGGTGTGATTTTTGGAGCAATATCTTGGTTATAAGGTTTTAACAGGGTACTTTAGTTGAATTGTATTCATTTCGCCCTAGCAGATAACTAACTTATGACCAATTAGGGAATAGTGCCATATAAATTTAACACTGGTGCCAAGTACAGTGCAATTGACCATACATGTACAGCTGAGTATTAAGGGGTCAACACGTCTAGTGATACAGCGACCAAGATGACCTGGTGTCCCTGATGAAAGGCAACCTTTATTCACTGCCAAGGGTGCAAACATGGCCCCCTCTCACTGTAATAATGGTTGCTGCAATTGAGCAGATAATTCTAACCAGCCAATTGCAGCAATTTAAAGCTAAATACTATTATACCTCATGGTAGTGATTGGTGCTGTTTAGCACTAAAATGACAGCTGATAGTGGTACGATGTTTTAATCTCTGCACCTGGATGTCTGTATCATCTAAAAGTATCTGCAATGTAATGATAATGCACAATGCCCAACCTAACAAGGTCCCACGTATGACCAGCTATTTAAAACCAGGCCAGCAGTTTCTAATGCTGAAGCATACAGTCAGAAAAGTGCGTTTTTGTAGTCGAGTCTGACACATTTCAAAGGAAGACTAAAATTCCACCAATGCTTGTACAGTAAAAAAAGAATGTATGGAATACTCTATGGGTGAGAGTTCATAAGGGTACAGCCATGAGTTCAGGGTATATGAAAAAAGGTCTTCAGGATTAAACCCTCAGAATTTGCACTGCTGGAGATCCTTTCTATAGTTGCTCCCTAATCTTTAATGCTTTGCTTCCGAAAGCACAGCAGAATTTGAACCATGCAAAAAATCCAGAGACAGGTCAATCAAGGTTTCTGCTTAGAAGAGAGCAGTGCTCAATGTAGCAGGAACATGGATTAATCAAGTATAAGGACAAGAGGGTTGTCCTTATAATGAACACAATACACGGTAAATGCAGCAGCAGCAAGGTGTCAGTAGAGTGATCCCCAAGCAAGACTGCATCCTGGACCACAATAGGAATTTAAGGAGGATGATTGTTTTGATCAAGCCATATAGCACTATGAGGAAAATAAAGGTACAAAAAGATGTCCATGCATATCTTCTGACGTTAAAATTATGTAGCTCATAGAGAAAGTAAAGTGTTGTGAGCTGGCTTGGTGGATATATAAAGTGAGTGATAGGCTGTCTGCACACATATCCCTTGTTACTGTCATATGTACAATAGGCAGTTCCTCAGCGTTGCTGAGGGATAATTACTGGCTTTCGGGGCCAAGTATGGCAGTATTTCTGAAGCTGTGCAGTTTGTGTTCTGCTGTGGTGAAAGTGTATTGTGAGTGGACAAATGTTGCCATTGCGAAAAAGGAATGTGTAAACTGCAGAGCACCACGTGCCATTGTGTGAGAGATGAACAACAGCTATGATAGTGCATTAGAGGCAACCGACAGACTGAAGTGGAGCAGCTCACTACCCAAAACAAACCAAGGGGCTATCAGATATGTGTCAGTTCAGTGAACCCTACTGCTCTGAAGCAGACAGATTGCCACTGCAATGGCAGGAAAGGCCTCTGTTATAATGGCAGTATCGAAATCAGGCCCTATGCTGACTGGCAGAGCTTAGTCTCCAAAGAGTCATATTTTCTGCCTCACTGAGCGGATAGATATTGGAGTGTCAGGTAAGACACATCAGAGAACAAACACCCTCTGACCAGTGACGGAAGAACACAAGCTGGTGGTGGCAGCATTTTGGTGTGGGGAACGTTTTCATGGCATTTTCTGGGCCCATTCATCCATGTGGAAGGAAGGCACTCTCATCCAAACTGGGTATCTTTACACATAATGTACATCCATACACACAGATTGCCTTTCCTGGTGCAGATAAGATTTTCCAGCAAGAAAATGCTATATGCTGGCTAGAAATGTCCAACACTGGTTGGAAGACCATGACCAAGACTTTCAAGTATTACCTTGGATCCCTAAATCCTCAGACTTGAACCCAATTGAGCAATTTTGGAATTAGCTCAATCAACGTGTTTGCTCTATAGATCTTCCCCCACAAACTCTCCAGCAGCTGTGGGATACACTGGAGTCAGGATGGCTCCAGATAACTGTGACAACCTACTAGAATCTTTTAGAATTACCCCCAGCCCATCTGGCTGCTGTTATTGCTGTACACTGCGGTTACTTTGTGCACTAACTGGTGATCACAATAATGTAACTCAACTTAATATTAGTTGTGATAAAAATGTGATATTTATATTGCTAACATGAAGTATTATGTTATTTTTTAATACTTTTTTTTCATAATTGAGAACAAAAACTTTAGGTGTACCTGTAAGCGTCCGGATGGCCCAACCACACCGCCCAGATCATGCCATCTGAAAAAAATATGACAATACCACAGCATTTTTAATTACGTTGTCAGTGTCAAAGACTGGACATTTATAGCATTTCTCAAGAAAGGCCCCTAGTAAATGCTACAGAAAAAGTAGAACAGACAAAGGTTCTCTTTTACAGATACACAGTCTTCTAGTTTAACAATTATTTACCACTACCAGCAATGGAAAACACAAAACAGTCCATATATTAACTGCGTGTGACAGCTGGTTGTCTGAGCTACTCCATGTAGACCTTCGTGGGATGTAAGGTATTTTTACCTACTTTTGTGCTTATACTACGCTTTTGTCTAAAGGATGTTTTGCTAATGAAGAAGAGAAGTGTTTTAAAGTTTTTGTATGATACACAAATCTAAGAAAGGTGTGAAAAAATAATGCTGCTATTGGTCTATACACAATTAATATATGGAAAGTAGTACTTGAAAGGCTTTGGAAGAGTCCTGAGTTGGATATAGACCTGTTGCGAATATATGCTAAATGATAAGCGGATGCTATGTTTAAAGAGTTGTAAACAAAAAACAGTGTCAGCCAGAGGCAAAAAATATTCTTCATGGTCTGGAAAATGACAGAGAAATAAAAGCAAATGTAGTGATGTAGCTATGTGGACAAAACTACAAGAAAAACAAGAGGTCAGGAAGACAATTGTCTGACTCATAGTGGGAAGGAAACAGACAGCAGCGGAAGAAATGTTCTCACTATATCTACTAAAGGTTTTCATTCCTGAGCACAAATATGCCTTGATCAAGGGAGTCTGTAATATGGAAATAATTACCTGAAAACAACTAGTTAGCGCATTGCTTATAAGTTATGCATTTGAGTAGGAAAAATTGATTAAATGTCACTAAATAATAACTAAAGTCAAATGAAATATACTTACTTCTCATCAGGCCTTAAGACACTGCAGTATGCGTCGGGTCGATTAACAAAGAATCCTGTTTTCTTTACAACATTTTCAGCAATAACATTGAGTCGATCCAGGACATTACAAAGTTTGCTGTAATAAATTAAAAATAGTTTTTGAAAATTGTGTTGAAAAAATGATTTAAAAATAATTATGTGCATGAACAGAAGCAAATATTTTAACAAAACTCACATAGAAATAACACTTAAAGGGATTGTACAATATATATTTTTTTAAATAAATATATGCTGATGCTGTACTGCAATGAAAAAACTCATGCTCAACCTTTGTTTTCGCCTCCGTTCCAGCACTGATGCTCAGGGTGGTCAACTTCACTCTTCATTTTATTTCCTGGGTGGTCAGCTCAAGAGTGCTGAAGCCTCATGGGACTGGCTGCCATCACCGTTCAGAGTTGTTCACTTCTTATTTAATGATGTCAGGAAATGTCACATGACATAACCAGTGATTGCAGCTAAGATGATCCAAAGGCCAGGAGCAGGAAGAACAGGGGAGAACAGGAAGAGACGACAGGGAGCATCAGCACTGGAACTAGAGAAAGCTGTCTACATGGCAGCTTAGCAAGAAGTCTTAACACTCTCAGATGAACTCTGGAGAGCAGGGGGGTGTATTTTCCCTGTAACGTAGGTTAATATACATGTTCTGTGTATTCCACAGTTATGGGGGCTCTTTGGTACAGTCATGATAGCTCTGTGGCTAGCATAAATACTGAGACTTCTTACCTAGAACAGTTGTGCGGGTTGGTACTGCTCTTGAGGCTCTGGAACATGTAACAATGTAACATGGAACAATGTAAATGCTACTATTATGGGGGACACGCTGTGTGGCACTGTTATAGGGACACAGTGGCTATCATTAGTATAGAGGCATTGTGACTGTCCCCGTTATGGGGTACAGTGGTTTTCACTGGGCACTTTCACTGTTGATACTATCACCTACTGAGATTGTTTGTTAATACAATCTACAGTCATTATTATAGGGCCACTGTAGCTTTTGCTTGCTAACAACTCCATTTATGGGATTGCTGTGTGTTTTGCCAGCTGTTATAAGGGGGTCAAAATATTGCACCTGGTCTCGCCCCTGACCGCACTTTATAGAGCAGGCTCAGCAGAAAGTTGCTTGTCTGAGAATCAAATAAGAGATGGAATTAGAACAGATATGTATAGGTTTTCACCACTATAAATACATTATTACAGTACTTAATGAGAGTGGAATGATCACTTGTTGTAGGTATGAGTACTGGACCTGGTAGGACCCTGACAACACCAATTATATTTCCCATTCTTTTTTAAACCAATTTTGATTTTCACTTGTAAAAACTGCCACAAAAATGTCATGTGCAACTCCAGCCATAAGGTTATTTTCATTGAGATAAAACAAGGTAGCATTTCATAGATAACCTTCAATTACATTGTTACCAATACAAAGGTTATACTTGGAGGCCTAGAATTTCCTAATGGCGTGTTCTCACGGCACAGAACAAATACCGGTCGGTTTGCCGGCCGGTATTTGTCCTGTTTTGCGGCTGTCCCCACGGCCGCGCGGGGGTGTGTGCTCCACCTTCACATTGAGAAGCACATATTCCGTCCGGAAACCGGACGGAGGATTGTGCTACCACAATGTTTTGCGGCCGAACCGCGGGCGGAAAAAACACCGGCCGGAAAACCCGTGCAGTGAGGACTGCTGCACGGGTTTTCCATAGAGCAACATTGTGCTCATTGTGGGCCAGTTTTTCAGGCGGTCTGAAAAACCACAAACTGGCTGAAAAACCGGCCGAAAACCCGTGCCGTGGGGACATGCCCTAACTCTGCTAATCACCCTACATGACATAATGCACCATACACATTTTTACTTACATATGTGGTTCCCAATGAGGCAGGCTAAATCAAAATGACAACTGAGGGACACTAGAAAAGTGTGGGACTATGAAAAACACCATATTATGAAACAAGCTGTAAATGACTTTTGTTGACCCTGCACCAGATCTGTGAACCTGATCTGAAGATAAGAACTCTTTTACCTTTTAGTATACTTTGCCATATCCCAGGGAATGTAAACAATGCTATGCTCGGGTGGTATAAACTGGTTTAAATAGGTAACCGCAGCAACTAGTTCATCACTAAGGATTCTCTCATGCCTTCTTTTTTCCCGTTCCTATGTAAAAAAAAAAAAGTTAAAAAGAATAATAGGATGTAAAAATATATATCGATACTTATCTATATATACATAATACCGGCATACCGGACATAGGTCATAGGCAAACCGGCCGGTATTTGTCCTATGCCGTGTGAACGCGCCCTTATTGTTTATATTGCAGAGATAACTGTGGCATTTACCAGGTGAATGAGGGAGAGCACACAGCGGTTCCTGCTAGATTCACAGTCAGCACTCACATCAAAGCGCTGTACAAGAGTATTTTGATGTGTGCTATACCATTTACCCCAATCACTCACTCTGACACTTGTAATAAACAGATTAATTGGTTGATTATTGAAATACAGTAACTCATCAACAGAGACCTAATATTTTGCTCCCAAGAGGTTAGATCTTTTCACTGTGCTTGTATTTACAGCAACTATTATGTAACTGTAGCTGATGCATACAAATATCTAAAAAGAAGAAAGCCCTTTGTCAAATATTTTGCAACGTACCTGCTGGACTGTTCTACAGGAAGACAAAACAGTCGTTACAGAATAGAGTAATTTTTTGTGGAGAATGGGCTGCAGGAGACACAGAACGTTCCTTTGCTCTTGTGATTAAAGTTCATTGGCGAATTAAGAAGGATCTTAATTATATTCTGGGTTAGTCATCCATAGAGAAAAAAATTGTAGTCATGTTATTCTCATTTGAGGCTCTTTTAACATTAGGTTTGAGCCTTAGGGATTTCAGACATATACCTCCAAGAGATGACTGTGACATATCCCACTGTATATAAATGTAAAAAACCATCATACCACATGTTTGCCTTTGTATAGAAAATTATAGTTCACACTTTAAAACACAGTGAAAAAAGTTCTACCAATGTATACTAGCCTGGAAGAAAACGAAAAAGATACTCATATGGCACCAAGTATAAACAGAGTCCTATGGATACATTTCAAATATGGATTGGAAGCTTTCCTGGTGCATACACCAATTGTATATCTCTGAAAAAAACAATAATTACATACTATGTACCCCAAAATGGTGCCCCAAAAATGCAACTTATTACATAAATGAGCCATCTAATTACCATATCAACAAAAAGGGAAAAACAATGGCTCCCAGAAGAGAAGAATAAACCTAAAACCAAAAGGTCAAAATAGGCTGCTTGAGTGATTAGTTATTTTTTTTAAATAGTAGTACATTTAAATACTCTTTTCACAAATACCGTCAACATAAGTATTCTAAAATTAATTGGGAGTTATGAAAAAAGAAGCAATAATGCTAATTTAAACAGAACTTTAAATTTTTTTTAGTGCAACCACTCACCAGAGTCAGGTGGTGGATGCACTGGATAGTTTGCGGATTTTGATGTAACCATGCTTAGGAGCGGAGTTGTAGGAGCCCTCTAGTCTTCACCCTTAACCCCGGAAGGGGGCTTGGACTACGCTGGAGGGAACTCCCAGATTGCTATCCTCGACATAGTCACCCGCGGCGATAGCGGACATGCAGTCTTGGTACCGTACGGGGAAGACGAGGAGAATAGTCACAGATAAGCAGCTGGTCAGAGCAGGTGGAGTACTTTTGAACTCGAGGACAAGACAAGATAAGCCAAACACACAGGAATTGCAGAAATACCAGGAAGTACACCACAAATCTGGCAACAAGTTGGAGTCCCTTTAAATAGCTGCAGCAGGACAGTAATTGGCCAGGTCAGAAAGAAACTGCACACTAGCCCTTTAATTCTAAAAGGGCCAGTGCACATGCAACTTATACAGCGGAGAGCAGAGAAAAAGAGACTGGCTGCTGGAGTGAGCGCTATAGGGAGCCTAAGAGCCACATGCAGCGGCGAAATGGTAGCCGCCCATTTCAATGGCCCCAGAGACTAATTACAGCACGATTCATTTAGGGTTCCCCTTCTTTAGTGCCATAATCGGATTAAAGCTGCGGATGAGTCTGTGGGCATTGATGCTCTCTCCAGGTTCCCATGATCTCTCTTTTGGGCCAAAACCTTTCCAATCAATTAAATAATAAAGTTTTCCCCTCATACACTTAACATCATGAAGTTCCTTAACCTCGTATACATCCTCAGAATTTACCTCAGTAGGTGGGGTCATAGGCTTTGACGAGAAGTGGTTAAGGAGTACTGGCTTCAGGAGAGAGACATGGAATGCATTTGAAAGGAAGGAGGAAGACGGAGCTGGTAACAGACAGGGTTAGTCTGGTTGATTACAGCATAGGGACCAAGGAATTACATAGCCAACTTGTAGCAAGGGACCTTTAGACAGATGGAAAAGCACACTCTACCTCCAGGCTACAACAGAGGTGGAGTTCTGCGTCTCTTGGGTCTGGAAATGTAAGGAGGCCTATAGTAGGAACTGTTAAGTGTCCTGCCAGATGCAGAGGAAGTCTCGGACTTGAGAACTGACCACTGGCACTACTGAGGTTCACGGTCACCAATGGTGTAGTTTCTCTACGAGGGTGTAAAGGTTTTGGAACAAAACCCACAAACACTGGTTTTTCCTTTATTCTTCTGCTGGGACAGAATGCATCTGCCCCTATTGAGGATGCATCCACCTCCAGAAAGAAAGCTTTTCAGGTCCTGGATGATGTAAAAATGTGGCTGAGGAAAAAGCATCTTTCAGTCTGGAAAAGGTATCTTTTGCTTCAGTAGTTCAAAGCTTAGGGTTGCTGCCCTTCTTGTTTAATGCAATAATGGGAGAAACTAGATTGGAGAAAGTAGGTAATAGATAGCAAAACCAAGGAAGCGTGGGATGGAACTGGGCTTGGCGAATTATGTATGGCTGACTGATTCTCAGGGTCCATGAGCAAAACCTGTTCAAAGATAACCATATCCCAAGGAAAGGGGGCTTGTGCTTAAAGAGGTATTTTAGCTTTTTGAGAAGTAAATCCAAATAGACCACCACACAAATATACAGCAGGTCAGGGAAGATGTCATTCACAAATTATTGGAAAACCACCAGGACTGAGATCCAGCTTGGTAAATATTTTAGCTCCTCTAATTCTATCAAATAGTTCAGGGATTAATGGCAGGGGATAACTGTTCTTGACTGTGACCTTGTTTAGGCCTCGGAAGTCAATACAGCCCCAAAGGGATTCATTCTTATTTTCCAAAAAAAAAAAGCTGTTTTCCCCAAATTCTAAAAAATGAATCTGCATAAAATGGGGACTGAAAAAACCAGGCCATGCGCTAGCCTTACAAAAAAACGTCGCATAGTAAAAAATAAAGGTGATGTGTCAGAAGTTAGAATGGGGGGTGAAGGTAAGCATTTCTTTTCCAATAAATAAATTCTTTTGACAACCAAACAATGACTGGGGTATCGATAATAGCATGGAAAAGCAGGGGATGAGGGGGTTTGGCAAAACATAAAACAAGATCTTCTGCCAAGCAGGGGTCTATTGAAAAAGCTTAAAGGCTGAGAATGGAACTGAACAGAGTTGGCCAGAACTTTGCCGTTGATGGAGGAGATATACATGGATTTACTCAAACGAACCACTGGCAACTGATATTTTGCTGCCAAAGAAGGCAGTATAAAGTTCTTTACAGAACCAGAGTTCAAAAACGCACTTAAAGATTTGGTACCAGTAAAAGAAAAAAACCAACATGGAACCTGAGGAAATCGGGGTTGCCTTTTCATGAACCCTAGCTTTTGGGGTTTCCCCGTTTTGGAACCCGGGAATTGCACGGAATTTGTTCTCTGGCCCCAAAGTATAGACACTATTTTTCGCCCATTTTTTATGATTCTTCCTCGGGCGTCGGAGTTTCCCCCCTGCTAGGTCTTCAGGAGGAGTTCTGGGTGGTGGCTGAAGTGGTCGCTGGAAGGCAGAAGCCAATCGAGAAGCTCTACACAGAACTTGCGAACCATGTTGCTGACGAATATTTTGTTGCTTTTTAGCAAAACGGATGTTAATCTGTGTAGCCACAGTCATGAGATTATCTAGACTGGAAGGCAAGTCTCAGCCAACTAGCTCATCCTAAATATGGCCTGCAAGCCCTTCCCAGAAGGTGGCCACGAGGGCCTCATTGTTCTAGGCCAGTTCCGAGGCTAGAGTGCGGAACTGGATGGTGTACTGTTCCACAGTAAAGTCACCTTGCAGAGGAGGTACAGTTGAAACCAAAAGAAATACATCACTATTACAAAGACACCACAGTATTTTTTTCTCCGATCTGCATGAAATCAGAATAAAATTACCCGTTTTAGGTCAATTAGGATTTCAAAATTATTTTATTTGCCAAATCCCAGAAAAATGAGAGATATTTTTAAGGCATTTTTTCACTTTCTGCAAAGTCAAAGATTATTTTTTTTGGCAACTTTTGAGTTAATTTAGACACAACTGTAGGTTTTTTTTAAAGTACCCAGAAACACCACTGCTTTGTTTTGTAACATCGGGGAAGTCTAAAAAAATCACCCAAGTTTCAGGAAGAGAATTGTGGACTTGCAAAAATTCTGGTTCACCCCTTGGGGTGCAATTTCCAGTACCCGAAGGTGCCTCGTTATCTGTACAAAAATTTATCCAAGTACAAAAAAGTGGAATGTCCACCCATATACACTCACAAAGGAGAGGGTTTGTGTTCAGGGATGAACTTTTTTTGATAAAACATGTATATATCAAGAACAAAAGCAAAGGCCCTTGTGACGTTTTTGGGGGAACTGGGTAAGTTTGGGTTTTTCATTATCCAAGTGAAACGGTCTTTTCCAAACAGGGGCTAAAAGGGCCCCTGTCTCCCGGGAAAGAAACATTACTCCAAAAGAAAAGAAAAAAAAGTTTTAATTAATTTTGAAAATTCCGCAGGAACAAAGACAAAGTTTTAGGATGTGCCCTGTGGTTTGCCCAAAAACAAAAAATTTAACTGTTTGGGCCCCATAATGACCATTGTTACGTTTGGAGAAAAAAGGGAGAAGTTTGTAAGGCTAAAAACACCCAATCCCAACGTGAATATGGGGGTTGCTCATCATGTTGTGGTTTTGTTTTGCTGCGGAGGGACTTGTGATTCACAAAAAAAAGTGGCTAT
Source organism: Phyllomedusa bahiana (assembly GCA_025379985.1). NCBI lineage: Eukaryota > Metazoa > Chordata > Amphibia > Anura > Hylidae > Phyllomedusa > Phyllomedusa bahiana. Next base: position 85,039 of record JAODAL010007034.1, read on the forward strand.
GAGGGAAAGAAGATTATGTGGCAATACGAAGAAATTCAAGACATCAGCCCGGGAATTAAAAACTTGGGCGGAAATGGGTTCCCAAAAGGACAATGACCCGAAGCATATGCCAAAATGGTTACAAAGTGGCTTGGAGTTAAAACCAAAGTCAAGTTTTTGGAGTGGCCCTCACAAAACCCCGATCTCAATCCTATTTTAAAATTTTTAAAAAGAGGGACAAAAGTTTGAGGTTAAAAATTAGTGAATTCCTCATTCCTCGGGGGTGACAAGATGAGAGCTTGTCTGGGAAAACAGGAAAAATAAAATTGGACGACCCTTTGCTCTATCCAGAGCAAAACTGTGCGTCAGAATCTCGAAGTAGATAATGCACTGATTCAAGAAGCCCCGGCACATTTTGGGATCACCATCATATTGAGGCAGTAGAGGAAGATGCAGACTATGGTTGCCCATAGCAACTGAAAGTAAAACAGTAAAAGAAGCAGGAACAGCAGCTGGATGTTGCTGGTTTGCAGCATCTGTAAGAGCTGTCCAGTTGAATGCCCTGATGTCAGGGAGATTCAAGGCCAGATCCTACTGTAATGACTCACCGAAGTCAGGTGGTGAATGCACTGGATTACTCGCGATCTTGATGTAACCACACCTAGGGAGAGTTTTAAAAGTCTTGGTCTTTACCCCCAACTCCAACAAGATCACTACCCTAGACACAGTCAACTCAAGAAAAGTGTGTGCAGGCTTTGTTTCCATATGGGGGGAATGGGGAACAGATGAGCAGCAGGTCAGGGCAGGAATCGCAGAAACACTAGGAAGCACTCCAAAGATCTGGCAATGAGGTGGAAGTGCAGTCCCTTTAAATAGCTGCAACAAGACAGCAATTGGCCAATACAGCAGAGAGCAGAGAAGAGGTAACTTGCCGCCAGAGTGAGCACTGTGGTGAGCCCAGGAGCTGCATGCAGCATCGAATGGGTAGACGCCCATACCAATGACCCTGGAGACAAGTTACAGCATGGTTCATTACACATACCGTGCTGTAACTCGTCTCCGTGGCCTTCGGTATGGGTGTCTACCCATTCAATGCTGCATGCAGCTACCTCCAAAATATTGGTCTCTGAAACAAAAGCTTCATTAGTCTCACACAAAGTTTTTTCACATGCAGTTTGGTGCATAAATGGAGCATTTTTTACATCAAAATACATGTGAAAAACGCATGTAAATTGTCCCTGTGGCTTTTAAAAAAAGAAGCACCATTTGCGCACATTGTTCATTTTTTTTTTTTCATTTCATTTGTTGGGTTACACAATGCATAAAAAAACAGGAGTGCATGTAAATTATCCAAGCATGTCCGTACATATTAAGCACAGAAAACATGTCAGAAACTAGGACATGGATTGCCATTGATGGGGATAAAACCCCAAACCCAAAAATGTTTTAAATCATGTGTAGAAAAAAGGTGAAGGCTGTCCCTCAGATTTCTGCCATATATTAAACTGCATATTTTTCCACTGGAAAAATACACCTTGTGATTCTACACTTATAAAGTATTTACACACATTTTTTATTCAATGAGAAAAAAAAGTGATATGCCAAAAATGTTTGCTAAATTTTTTGGGGTACAAGCCTTTAATTTCATTAATTCCCTTTTTCTTGTCATTACTTGGAAGTCTAACACCTAAAATGTAAATGATTATGAGCATTTCAAAGAATCTCAGTCCCTTGAGAAAGTCCCTGCATAAACAGTTGCTATGACGATAGAGAAATTGTGCAATGCATTAAAGAAGCTAATTTTTGAGAAACTGCAGAAATATTAAATGACTAGGTAAGGAGAAATCAACATTTGTGCAGTTGAATTTATTGAATATTCTCAGTCTATTTTTGGGGAATTTAATTTAACATAATTTTAGATATTTGAAAAAACGACGTCTTCAGTTGTCTGAAAGGAAGCTATACAAAACAGCTATGGCTTAGCTGTAAACGCAAATCTCTTCCTTGATTTTTCAGGCTTTCTGTTCCCATTTGTTATAGTCTAAAAAGGCTCATGGGGGGAAAAAGGCTATATCAAAAAAGGCTCTGAGAGTTTAACTTTTTCCCCAACTCTGCCATCACCAAAAAGCCAGTTTTTCTCTTTGCACTAAAGAGGGGAAAACAAAAATTTAAACAGCTGTTGCAGACGAATTTTCGGAGGCAAAATGTCTTTCACATTGTAAGGCCCAGTGAGTAAAATGTGAAATAATGAATGCTACATCCAGTAAAGTCAAAGTTCTTTTCCAATGGGCCTTTTAATAATAATATTTAAAAATTAAAAAAATTTTTTTATTTTTTGAGCAACTACACTCATGGCCACTTTATTTGGTTTCCCCTGCTAGTAAGGGGTTTTGGCCCCCTTTTGCCTCAGAACTGCCCCAATTCTTGTGGCTAGATTCAACAATGTGTTGCAACGAGCTCAATTGGGTACCAAGGGGCCCAAGATGCCAGAAAATATTCCCCACACCGGGCCCACCCCCCCGCTGAACCGTTTTATACAAGGGGGGATGGATCCCGCTTTCATGTTGTTGACCCAAAATTCTGACCCCCCCATCCGAATGTCGCAGAGAAATCGAGACTCATCAGACCAGGCAACGTTTTTCCCAATTTTTTTGTCCAATTTTCGATGAGCTTGGGCAAAAATTTGGGGCCCCAGTTTCCTGTTCTTAGTGAAAGGCGTGGCACGGTGGTTTCGCTGTGTGCCCCCTCTGCCTCAAAGTTTGCGTATGTGGTTTTAGAGATGCTCTTTGTACCTTGGTTGTAACGGGTGGCTTTTTTGAGTCATGTTGCCTTTCTATCAGCTCGAACCAGTTGCCCATTCTCCTTTTGACCTCTGGCTCAACAAGGCATTTCGCCCAAAGGACTGCCCCTCACTGGATGTTTTTTTTTTTTCGGACCTTTCTGTTTAAAAATAGAGAGGTTGTTTGCGTTTGGGGAAAATCCCGGAGATTGCAGTTTTTGAAAAACTCAGGCCGCCCTTTGGAAAAAACCATGCCCCGTTCAAAGGACTCAAACACCTTTTTTTCCCCCTACTGATGCTCGGGGGGAAAGCGGGAAAGCTTGACCATGTTTACATGCTAAATGCCTGAGTTGCGCCCTGTGATTGGTGATTAGAAATTAAGTGTTAACGAGCGTTTGGGCAGGTGTACCCAATAAAATGGCCCCGGGGAGTGTATTCCCAGCACTTTTTCAATGTAGAGGGTATAATTACAGACAAAAGACAGATATTACACAGTGAGAGCTATTAAGATGAGACACAAGGTTTTTGAGGGGCCCTGCTCGCAAGAGCTTCAATCTTTTAGAAAATTTTAAATTTCGTGGAGCAATTTAAAGGGATGTAAGTCTCCCAACCTTTAAAATTGCCCTCCCCTCTAAGAAACATCACACCTCTGAAGATTATATATACACACTATAGCCCATAGTGACAAATTAATTGAAAAAATAAAAAAGGGGCAACCCCCCTTTTTGAAAGGGAAAAGGGATTTTTGTCTTAAGTAAAAAACCCCTTTTCCGTCCAAAAATTTATTGGGGGAGACGCCATGGGTATAGGCCCTTTCCCCTTTGGAGGCGGGCCTGGCGGATCAAACGTCTTAGACTGCCCCGAATGGCCTATTCCCCCCCCCCTGAGCAAAGGGGACAGTTTGGGACAAAAGCCCCTGGCCGAGGGAGGAACAAAAAGAGAACCTTTTCCCTGGCGAAAAAAAAACTTCGGCCCGTGTCCCCCCCAATGAATTGGGCGGGAAAAGGATTTTACGGTAAATACAAAAATCCCATTTTCTCGCCAATAATTAATTGGGGGACACAGCACCATGGGATGTCTAAAAGCAGTCTCAGAGGGTGGGCGACTAGAAAGCTTCATCAGCAGTGACAAGCATCAGCCCACTGCTACCTGAAGTACCTTACGGCCAAGAGCTGCAGCAGCCGAGGACAAGGCATGAGGTGGGTAGAACTTAAAGGGGATGTATCGCTTCCTTAGTTCGGCTGAGTCACACGGCTCTCAGCTTCTCAACTCTGGAAATGCAGGGGCGTTTCTTCCCCTCCCAGTTGGGTGACATCATCCCCCCTTCACTGTGCATGCTGGCTCCCGAGGACTCCCCCCCCTCCCGAGTCCCATGTCATTGGTCTTTCCCCATCAGTCTTATTTTGTAAGAGCTGTATACATACCCCAGGCTGCATTCAATCTAGACTGAGCAACTGATCTCTTCTCCTCTCACAGCTGGAGATGTGTTACAGCTTTTTATGAACGGGACAGATCTCCCTTCTATCCAGGAGGTTAGGCCCCGGGACAAAACTGTTATGTTTTTCTCTTGTAGAACTTTTTCAGTTGTTTTGCTGGGTTGGGAAAAAAAATGCTACGGCCCAAACTCGAGTCAGGCGGGGACGACAAAATTGTGCTGTTTCCTGATTTTGTAAGCCCTTTAGTGTAATTCTGTTTCTTTGGCTGTAAAAAAGTGAAAAATTTACCGGTCCCTTACTCTAGGAGAGCCTACCATGAATAGACCGGGGCGTACAGAATGTAAATTGCTCTCAGCTAGTGAAATGCAAAGGGGGAGGGGTCCGGAGGGGTCCAACCCGGACTGGAGTCAGTTAAAAAAAAAACAAGATAGGGAAAACTGTGAATACAACAGCTTTTCTAATGCATCAATTGAAAGTTCTTGTTTTTACGTCCCCCTTATTCTGAAGATCATTTAATGAAATGATAAAACCACTTTAAGAGTATGGGTCGAAGCCCAGGTGACAGCTTTGCAAATCTGCAAAAGCCGGGGCTTGAAGCCGAACCAACCAGGCGGCACCAACTGCTCGTGAGGAGCGAGCTGTGACCTGCATAACTATGGACCAGATCCGGCTGGCAACGGCGGCCAGAAGACGCCAGGCCCCTGCACGGACCCACAGGAATGACCAAGAGGGCTGTGTGCACCTAAAGGATCCAAAACAGAGAGGTAGAACCGAACGGCCCTGACCATGCCTACCCAACGTAACAATCGTCCTCAAAGATGAGAGGACGAGGGACAAAGGACAAAAAAGAGCAGAACTATGTCTTCATCGATATGAAACGATAAAATCATCCTAGGGAAACATGACAGAACGAGACACAGAGTAACCAGGGCTGTGGAGTCGGCAAGCCAAAGCCCCGACTCTGACTCCTCAATTTCCCAAACCTCCGACTCCTGAATCCGACTCCGTCTCCCGACTCCGTCTCCCGACTCCGTCTCCTGACTCCCTCATACACGGCACATGTTTTTTTCTTTTTGTTTAACATATGTTTATTAGGTTTCTCGTGAACTTCACAATAAACTTATAACAGAATGTGTACATTGTTTTTGATGGAGAGTAAATATAATGAGATGCTGACAGCAAGAACAATGATTATTGATGTGTGTTTCAAACTTGTCGAGGCGAGAGTAGAAGACCACTCGCCTTAAAAAGACGAGCGGGCTCTACAGATAGTCCGATCGAGGACCCAATTTTCATTTTAAGACATAAAGCAATAGCCAGAAAAAAACGACACATGGCAAAATAAATACAAAAAAAGAAAGAAAAAAGGTGGGGGGGGGAGGGGGAGGTAGGGGCGGTTCACCGCCGCAGTGGGGAAGGGAATCTAGTTAGTTAGAACAGAGTGGGGTGTCCATTAATTAGCCCTGACGACCAGGTTTCATTCCCCAAAATACACAGGCAATACTACCAAGGCTTATAGACAAGAATAAGAGTGAGCCCGGCATAGAAATTCGAGCAAGTCTAGTTAGGCGCGCTCTCAGGAATATGGAGGCGCCCCAGGGATCCCGCTAGTACACCCTCAAGGTACCACTTGGTAAGCCTAAAAGGGAGAACCAGAGACCTAATGTCCTCTGAAGACATGAAGGCTTCTATGTAGGGTTTCCAAGTGGTAAAGAATTTTCAGTTAAGGTCCATTTTGCGATTCTACTTCTACCCTCTCAAGATTGAGGTAAGTTCTGACTAAGCGCAGAAACTCTCCACTCCTGGCATTGAGGTCTCCAGCCAATTGTTTAGAATGCAACGTTTTCGCCGCGAGGAGGAGATATGAAGGAGTGTGTGGTACTTGCAAGGCCAGTGAAGTCGTGGAAAAGGCAAAAAGAAGGAGACAATGGGACATCCAAGGCCACTTTAGTTTTAAGGTTTCCCTCAGTTCTCCCCAAAATTTCTGTGAGTGGGGGCATGTCCATTTTTCCGTGGATCAGGTCTGTCTTTGGCGTGGAGCATTTAGGGCAGGACAGCTTACGATTGGGGGCAAGTGGGGGGGGTGGGATGTTAAATCCATAAATCGCTCGATGCATTAAACGGAAATAAGTTTCTCGCCATTTCTCGCTGATTACGGCCTTGTTGATTTTATTCCATCCCTCTATGGCTACCTGTGGGATATTTTTGGTCTGGGAAATTCTCTTCCACTTGGTCAGTAGTTTAGGACGCTTTCTCTGGAATTGTGACTCCCTCAGTTTTGCGTACAACAGAGAGAGGGAATGTCGACAGGTCTGGGGGCCCACTAATTCATCAAAATCATTTGAGGGAAAAATTTCCCTTTGTGAGATTAATTACTTCTGGACCTAAGAAAGCTATTGACCTGAGCGGATGTAAGGAAATGGGAGGTTGGAATGCTGTATAAAACTTTGGAGCTCGGGCAATGAGTACTAGTTGCCTTTTTTTAATGTTGAAAAAGGTGACCCCGCGACTATACCTTTCTCTTTCCAAGCGCGGAGATGAGGGTCATTCTCACTCTGCGGAAGCTCAGGGTGACCAGATATCGCCATGAATTTGCTAAGATGAGCTGGGAGTTTAAATAGTTTACGGCTGATCTTCCAGGTAGCGATCGTGTCGTGCATTAGGAGGGTAGTGCTAATGGTACGAGGAATGTTGGCAAATTTGGTGTGTAGAAGAGCCGAGAGGTCCCATGGGGAAGCGAGTGCTGACTCGAGTTCTGTGTTGGAATAGTAAGAGGTATTTTTAAACCATATAAGCAATTTCAAAGGGTTAAAACGCCTTATGTTGTACAGACGCAAAACGGGAAAGGGTTTTTATCCCCCCAAATTTCTGGAACATAACTTAGTGAGGCGATTCTGGGCATTTTTTTCCTGCACAGATGAATCTTGAAACCCCCCGCCTAATATTTTAAAACATCGGATTTTTTTTCAGTAGTGGGGGGATGGTTTAAAGGGGGTTAAAAAATTTTGGGAAAAGCCATCATTGCGGACGAGGTGGCACCGGGCTAAAGGGAAAGGGGGAAATTTTTTGCCCAAACTGTCTACTCTCTAAAAATTTTTCAGAAATGGGGGGGGGGGGGGGAAGTTGAGGGAGTAAATCCTTTCCGGGGTTTTCCCTTTTGGAAACCTCCGAGAAAATTTAAGGGATTTATTGCAAAGTTAAACGGAGGAGGGGAAACCGTGGGCCAACGCAACATGATACTAAGCCACCCCAGGGAACGGAGTAAAAGGGTCCCCCTTTTTTTCCCACCAGAGCCCCCGCAAAGGGGGATGGACTTGCTGCGGCGGAGGTTTTTTTTAAAACCCAGGTCTTTCCCCCCCGGACGTGACTTGCTTGCGATGGGGGCCCCGGGGTAAAACGTGGTGCAAAATCAAACCGGGGGCCGAGTCGGGGACAGGCAAAAGGGTCAGGGCGGGGCGCAGGGGTTTCGTGGTCAAAAGGCGGGCAAGGGTCAGGGAAAGGGGAAAACGGGCAAGTCAGGAAACGAAAGGGAAAGCGGACGGGTACACGGGAAATCAAGACTGAACTAAACTTTACCAAAACGCCCCAAAAACACCCCAAAACAGACGGGCCCGCATTTTCTAGGAAACCCCCTACCATATAAGGACCAGGGGGCCGTAAATTTAAACCCAAATTAAAAAGGCGCGCGGGCCCCTTTAAAAACCGGACCACTCCGCGCACGCGCCTTAACCGGGATTAGCGCCGGGGCTGCCAGACGAAAACGGGAGGGGGAAAAAACCCTTTAAGAAAGGGGGTTTTAGCCTAGAGCAAAAGGCCCAAAGGGCGGGCGGCCGCCGCACACCCCGGGCCGGACCCCGTGCGCACAGGGGAGGGCCCGGCGAGCTGCGGCGCCCGCCGCCGTAAACAGTACCCCCCCTTACTCCCCCTCTTCCTTGAAATTTAGCGGGGAGATCAGGGGAAAAATTTTGGTCTCGGGTTCCCTTTAAACGCTCCCCGGGCCGAAGCCCCTTTCCCGTCCCATAAAAGAACCGCTTCCCCCCCACTGTCTTCTCCGCCACCCTCCGACCTCAAAGATGTTATCTCGCAAACAAAGGGGAAGGCGAGACAGGGCGCGGAAAAAGCGGTTTTTACACCCCCCCGGCTTGAGGAGGGGGCACGAAAAAAGCTTCGAGATACGAGAGTCGGGGCCCGGGGAAGCTTAAAAGGAAACGGGGGTTTAGGGCCCTGGAAACACCCAAAAAAAAAGGGCCCCCCTTTTGGGGCCCAACTTGAAAAATGGGGAAACCCTTTAAAAAGGAAATTTCTTTGCGGAAAAACCAAAACCCCAAACGCCCGGCCAAATTGGGGGGGGGGGGCCTACGGTAAACCCGTTTAGCCTTACGCTTGTTTCGGGGAAACTTTGTAGCGGGGCCCGACGCAAAGAGTTGCCAAGAGCCTTGATGTCCCTTTTTTTTGGCATTTCCCCGGCAGGGACAAAGAGGGCGAGGTACTAAGGGAGAGGTGGCGGGGGTGTAACCCCCAAAGACAACAAAAAAGGGGGAGGCCCCCCCGGGTTCAGACTCTAAAGAGTTTTTAAAAAAACTCTGCCCAAGGGGGAAAAAAACGGGCCAAATTTTTTTTGACGAGCGGACACAAAGTTTTCCGCAAGTTTGGTTGGGCCCAACACCTGGTTAACCCGTTCTACCCGCCCTTTTGAATTTAGGTTGGGATGCAAAATTAAAAATCCAAAATGAATCTGCAACTGACAGCACAGGGGCCCGCCAAAATTTGCGACAAACTGGACTCCTCGTCGGACAAAAGCAACGGGGGACCGTGCAAGCGGAAAAAAATTATGGAAAAAAAATTTGGGCCCCGCTGGGGGGGAAGGGGAACCCAGGGAGGGATAAATTTGGGCCCTTTTCCCAGAAGCGATCGCACCACCCATAAAACCGTGTTTCCCCGATGAAGGGGAAGATCTGTGACAAAGTCCCTGCGACATGGTCCAGGGTTTTTTCCGGGACAAAGGGAAAAGGGGAAGAAAGGGCCCCGGGGTTGAGGCGAGGAAACCTTTTTTTCGGGGACAGGGGGACAGGCCAGCCCCAAAGTCCCTGACGTCCCTTTAGCAAAGGGGGCCCCCCGTAGTACGGGAGACCACTGAAGAGACTTATGGATTTCCCGGGGCCCCGCGGTTTGGGAAAAAATGTCCCCCCCTTTCAGGTTTTAACCCAAAGCAGGGCGCACAACTCTTCCCCGGGGGCACACTTTTTAAGATCCACGGGGGAAGGGCCCTGACAGGCCCTTTTTAGGGGACAAAAGTTTCTGTGGGGGAGAAATCGAACCCCCCGTAACAGAGGGGCCCCGGGTGGGCCCTCAGCTTGACCCTTTTTCCCGGCGGCCCAAAAATTACAGGGAAATCAAACGGGCGAAGAAAAGGGACCAAAATTAGCCCGGGGTTTCCCGGCGGAGCCGACGAAGATAAAGGGTTTTTAAAAGGCGGTTTTAAATATAAAAGGGACAAAACCCCCCCCAGCAGGTGACGCCCCCTTCAAAGCCCCCAAAAAGGGCCCGTAAATCCATCCCCAATGGTAAATTCCCGGGCCGGGGAGAAAATTTTGGAGAAGAAACCACACGAAGCAGTTTTCCCGAGGGGGACCCCGCAGGAGGACACACCCCCGGGACCCACCGAGGAGGCAACCACTTCCCCGAATGAAGGGGCGGAAAACCCTGGGCCAAAGCAAGCATGAAAGCTAAGCCCCGCCGGGAACGGAGTCAAAGTAGCCCCCGGGTTTTTTTCCAGAGCCCGCGAAAAGCGGGATGGGCTTGACGGGGGTTAGGGTAACCCCCGGTTTGTTACCCCTTACGTGACTTCTTGCGAGGCGGGCCCGGGACAAACGGGGCAAAATCTTTTAAACCGGAGGCGTATGGGGACGGGAGAGGTCCCGGCAGGGGCAGAGGTCGTGGTAAGGCGGCGACGTAGGGCAGGCGGCAAAACGGGCAAGGTCGGGAAAAAGTAAGCAGGGGGACTGGTAACGGGAATAAAACTAAAACCCACATTTAAAACGCTCCAAAACACCAACAGACGCACGAGTGCAGGGATCTCCATATATAGGCCACGGCCGTCAATTAACCAATTAAAGGCGCTCCCCAAATTTTCCCCGGACCCCCCGCCCCGGGCGCCCTTTAAGAAGGGATTATGCCGCGGGGGCTGTCAAGCTGGGACAAGGGGGGACTGGAAAGTACGGGGTTTCCACCCTAGAGCAGAAGGACCACGGCTGCGGGCACCCGCCCCCCCGGCCGGACCCCGGCGCACAGGGGACGCCGCGGCGCGCGGGGCGCCGGCGCCGTGAACTTTGTTTTTGGGGTGCTGGGTGGTCAATGAAATTGAACGGGTTAGGGGGCTCATAAGTTCGCCCTTCGTTTCATTTTTTTTTAAAGCCAAAAAGGCCTGAATTGTCTAAAGTGGTGGAATAAATGGGGAGGTCCCCCTCCGGGGTTTTTGAGGAAAAAATTTTTCATCGGCAAAAAAAAGCAAGTTTCTGCTGTTGATTTAAAGAGATTCCTCAAAAAAGGGGGAGGGATTGGAAAACCCAAAAAGGGGTTAATTTTAAAAATTTAAAAGGGAAGGGGTAGGGGGGACCTTTGCCCAGTGCTGCGTTTTGGGGAAGGGGGAGGGGCAGAAAGCCTGGAGCTGATCCGGGCGCCGGGTTGGTATTAGAGAGGGCCGGGAAGATGCGAAATGGTCCTGTAAGCCCAATTTTGTCTAACACTAGGTCCAGCCACCCCCAGTCGACCGAGTCAAATGCCTTCTCAGTGTCAACTGTGACTAAGGCCGAGTAGGGGTGGTGTATTGGAGCTTTTTTGACCTCATCCAGGATGAGTAAGACTTTTCTAATATTCGTTATCGCCGATCTCCCTGGGACGAAGCCTACTTGGTGAGACCCAAATTTTAGTTTGGGATGAATGAAGCCAATCGGTCTGCAAGGATTTTGGAGAGCATTTAAGATCCTGGTTAATGAGAGAGATCGGGCGGTACGAGGAGGCTAGGGTCGGGTCTTTTCCTGATTTGGGGATAATCTTAATGTAGGCTGTGTTCATTGGGGTAGGAATAGGTGAACCAGATAGGGAAGAATTAAACAGAGAAAAGAAGAGTAGGGTTTTAAATTGGGCTTTCAAAGCCTTGAAGAATTCCCCGGTAAACCCAACAGGACCTGGGGCTTTATTCGCTTTCAATTTTCCAATAGCTGATTCTATTTCACGCACAGAAAATGGTGCCCCCAATATTGAAACCTCTTCCGCCGTGAGACCAGGGAGGTCGATACTTTTCAGCCACTCAAAGTGAGGCCTTCCTGTCTAGGGGTTAGTCAGTGTGAGCGCCCGGTAAAGGACGGAGAATATCCGTCACCTTCCCACCCTCCGACACCAGACTCCATCCTGATCCCCCCCGCGAAGGAAGAGTAGGAGGGGATGGGGGCCTTTAGCAAATTTCGCTAGGAGTCTACCTGGTTTGCTACCAAAGCGAAATAGTTTAGCCTCCATTTTAGATTTGGAAAAGAGTTCCTTCTTCTCCAACCAGTGCTCATATTCTCGTTTAGTGTTTTGCCCGGTAGTTTTATTCCCGGGGGAGGAGGATGCCCAAGAAATGCATCATAGGCACGCGTTAATGCATTTTCTAAAATGGCTGATTTTGTCCAATTTGTTGCCTCTTAAGTCTAGAGACGTATTCGATCAACCTCCCTCTGAGAACTACTTTGGCTGTACCCCAGTAAAACCGGGGAGTCCCCTTGGTTTATTGCATTGTGCGAGTGAAATTCCATCCACCAGCCCTAAAAAAGGGGCCCCAACTGGAACCCTCATCCTTGCTAAGAAGGGGGGAAATCGCCAGTTTAAATCAGCCCCCTCGGGGGAACGATCCGAAAACAAAGGAAAATGACAGGGGAGGGGTCAATATGACTAATCCCCAAATCTGACCTCCCGTACTCTTGACAGAGCCCCTTTGAAAACAAAAAGAAAAAACGATTCCTTTCCGGTGTTGGGGGGTGGGAAAAAAAGGGAGAACTCACGTCCCTCAGGGTTGGGGATACGCCAACCCTTCCACAGACGCCCAAGGGTTTTCTTAGAAAAAGCGGGATGATATAAATTTAACTAGACTTTTTGAAAAGGTCCGAACCTTTTTTTCCCCTCCAAACCCCCCGGGGGTCCCAATGGGGGAATTAAAGTCCCCCTCCCAGGATTTTGAAGTCCTTGGTTTCGCCCAAAATAATGGGTTCTTGACCTTTGTAAAAGGTTGAACCCGGGATTTTTTGGGGCCAAAAAAAAGAAAGAGCCCCGGGATTCCCCCCTCCAAACCAGAGAAACCCTTTAAATCCACCTCCCCCACACGTGCCCTGGGGTTTTGAAAATTCTAGCTTTAAACATTTTTTCCCCTATAAGGAAAGAACACCTGCTTTGTTGTCTTTTGCGGTGAACCAATCACCTGACCCCCCCAAACCGCTTCATTCGCTCGAAAATTTTGCCGGTAATTGTTCCCCTAAAGGGAACAAGTCAATTTTTAAACTTTAAAGGTTTTTACCCAAAAACCACCCGGGCGTTTGTTGGGGGAGCGTAGACCCTTGACATTCCGGAAAACTACTTTCTTTTTCCTGGCTAAAGAGAAGAGCCCCCAAAGGGGTTGGGGAAAGGGGGGAGGGGGGATGGAGAAAGAAGAGGAGAAGAGAAGAAGAAAAGAAAAAAAAAAAAAAAAAACAAAAACCAAGAAAAAACACACAAACTACTATAAACAGGGGCCAATTTTAACCTGGAACCCCGGGGAAGGAAAATCCCAAAAAAACACAACAAGTTATTCCTCAAAAATGTGCAAAGTGATTTTAAAAACTTCTTCCCCCAAAAACTTGGGAAAGAATTAACAAAAACGATCAAAAGTAAAGGGGGAAGGAAAAGAACCCTTTTGATTAAAATTTTGGGGGCCCAAATTTGACGGGGCCCAAAAAGTTTTTGCAATATCAAATTTTCCGGGGTCAAGTCACAATTTGAAAGGATAGTGGGTAAATAAAGGGAAGGAAACCCAAACAAAAAGTGGGGGAGACCCAGTGGGGGAAACATGCAAAAGCCCACAATAATAAAATTCACCCCTTAACCCTTTGACATCCCCCAGGTAGGGATTTTCAAATTTTAGCGTCAAGGCAATAAAGTCCTGGAAACGACGATTCCCGAGAGGGGTTTAATAAAGTTCCAATGTCCCCACTCGATAAATTTGGAGGCTTGCGCTTTCTCTGCCCGGGGGCTCAGGGAAACAGAAGATTGAGAGGGGCCGGGGCTTCTTCTGCAGCGATGGGGTTGTCCCCGAAGGTAAAGCAGGGTGGGGGGTGGCGGGGAGGGGGAAAACAAAAAGGGGGGAGGAAAAAGATGATTAGGACCCTCCTAGTGCCCGTCAAAAAAACCTTTGTGCTTCTTTCCGGGGAATAGAATGTCGAAGTTTTCCCAAATTTCGGGGAACCATTTAAGATCCCGGGTAAAAAGGGGGCAAATTTTTATTTGTTTGCGGAACAAGGCGAACAGAGGGGTGAGAATACCTGCCTTGCAACTACTTCCGCAAAAAATTCTTAAAAAGACTAGAAATTTTTCTTCCCCAAAGATGTTTTTGGGGTTTAAAAGCCTTGGGAAAGCTCGAAAGATTCCCCTTTAAAATCCTTAAAACCCAAAAAATTTTAGAAATGATCGGGCCGGGTGATCAAAGGTTGAGGGAAAATTTTTAAAAGTCGGTAGGACGGTTTTAGCACCACTTCCCCGATCAGGACCGATACGAAAAAACCCCTAGCCAACCTTCCCGGGACCCCCCAAAATCCAAGTGCCTCGGGTAGGTCCCCCTCCCCCGCATAGGTTTAAAAAATTCGTTACCCGGAATCGCCTCTGAAACCCTTTAAAAATTCGCAAATTTTTTCCCCCTTAAACCGTTTTTTAAAAGGGTCTTCCACTTATCTTTTAACCGCTTTTTTTCCCGACCCAAAAGTCGGAAAGACATTTCGAACCTTGTCCTTTGTCACGGGTGAGGTCTTGAAGCTGAAATTTCATGGTCATCAAGACTTGGGGGTTTTGGATTTTGATGTCTGTTTTTACTTGAGCACCATACATCAAAAGATGCGGTCAAGGAGGCTTGGAGATCCTCCCGAAATCTTTTTTTTTGCCCACCTCCTTGACTATCAGCGCAAAAATTTAAGCTGGAAAGGGGCTATCTGTGCGTGGTTTTCCCACCAGGAAGGGGTGCTGGGCCGTGTACGGAGGCTGAAGTGGGTTTCTTGGGGGGGTTTTTTGGCTTTTCCCCTCAGGGATTGGGGGGACGACTGGCTGGGGGATTTGGGTGTGGCACCAGGCAAGGAGGGTCAGGGGGGGGGTGGAATTTTTTGCCCTTTGCTTCCCTTTCCCCCCTTTTTAAAAAATTTTTATTATTTCCCCCCCAAAAATTGGGCCCCCCAAATTTTTTCCCTAAGGCCCCTGGGTTGTAGGGCTGGCTGGGCCCGTTTGGGGAACTTGTTACTTTCAGGGCCCCAATGACAGGGGAAAGGTAAAAAAGGTCCTCTTTAAACTGAGCACTGCCCCGGGGGGAAAGGGTTAAAGGGGGCTGTGCCCCCTATGCAGCCAAAAGGGGTAGTCCCCAAGTTTATGGTCTCAGGTGCACGTGCTGTTGCCCCCCACAGCGGAAGCAGTCCCCCCGGAAAATTTATGGGTTTTTGGGTTCAGGGAGAGGGGAGCTTCCAAAGCCTTTCCCCAGTGAAGAAAGGGGCCCCCAAAGGGGAGCTTTAATCTAACCCTTTCCCCTGTACCAAAACCCGGCTGCCGTTTTCCTTTTCAATCTCTGCCCTAGGGCCGACGCTATGACCATTTCCCGGGTCTTTTGCCCGGGGACCCCTGGTGAGCGGGTGATTAATCCAAGCGCGGGGGGGACCCCCCTGTCCCTTTCCCCAAAAGTTTCCGGCCCCCCGCTGTGAGTCTCCACTGCAGCCTGCCAAGCAGGCGGGGGTCAGGCCGGGCAAACCCCTGGGGTTTCAGAGGGTGCGGGCTTTTTTAAATCTCCCGCAGTCCCCCCTCCCATGCTGGCGTGCGGCCGTTTCCCGTCACCCCGGTGAAATCCCCAGAGGGTTTTGTGCTCGTTGCAGGCACAGGTGGGGGGGAAAATTTGCGGTTTTTTTTGGCGGTTATGCCCAAAAATCCAGGAGCTCCCCGCTCTAAGCTTTCCCCGCAAGGCGGGGCCGGAAAACCCCAGTCCTTTTGGGCTTTTATTTAGCGGCACATGTTTTAAATGATAACTTTACTGTATAAAATGGAACAAAAGCTGTTTATCACCTTATATACAATAATCAAGCTATTTAGGTAGAACAACACTGACAAGCAAAAGCGTAACAATGTTTTGAACACTTTTGGGTAGAGTTGAAGAAAAAGCTGTATTTGTATCCAAGTCCAGTCTGCACCAACATTGGGAATGGGTAGAAGAAACCTGGGATCAGATTTTGGTTAAGACATGCTTGAATCTGATTCAGAGTCCAGAAGGATTTCAGGCAGTATTGAAAACCAAAAGGTGAATTTACCAAATACTTATAAAACAATACAATATAACATTTTGATTTTTAGGAGCAGAACAGTAACAATGCAGTTACAGGAAAGAATCTGAGAAATAAGCAGATGCTAAATACTTGCAGTCACATTTAAAATTAGATAGGTAAGATGACTGTATATAAAATTACAGTAGCCTCATGTGCAAAGCTGTAGTGGATGGAGAGATATGGAGCCTGAAAGTCTCAAAAGTTTAAAACATAGTTACCAATTTGCTTGTCAGTGTACAATATATTTATTGGATATGACTAGAACACCAAAAAATGGTAAATATGCAAAACACTGCAGGAACATTTGTGAAGTCTCTGAATTTGTTCTGAGAAATAGTATTGCCTCTATCAGATCCTGCATAGATGACCTCACATCTGATCTCAATATTTCCAGTCTAGAGAACAGCCTCTCTACACTAACTTGGGGGCAAAGCGGTGACCACAGGGGCAACATCTCTAACAATGTCAGGGTATAAAGGAATTGCCTCAGGCACAATTAGTTTTGATGAATGGTTGATCTCTGCTACTTCTTTGAAAGCAGGTGAAAAATGTTACTGAAATCTGTTTGCCCTGGGGTCGGGATCTTCTCCCCTGGGGGGGCAACGCTTTGCCTGCTCCATGTCATCAATTACACTCCTCATGTGATGAGGCTGAAGATATGGAAGCAGTAGCAATGGCCGGACCAAATTCCTCTTGCTCTTTGCACTGCATCGAACTAAATGGACCAACTTATTATATATTTTGGGAGTCGGAGTCGGTCCCTTTTATGACGACTCCTGCAAAATAGGCACCGACTCCGACTCCACGACTCCGACTCCACAGCCCTGAGAGTAACCTGGTCCTCCCGCAGACCCCAGAACAGCGGTCTGCAGATAGAGCTGCCCGTACAGACACTTGGTGGATAGAAGTGATGACCACCCAGAAGGCCACCTTCCATAGAAGTAAACACAGGGAGACTTCCCGTGGAGGCCCGAAAGGTGCAGACTGTCTGATTTCCCAAACAAGCATTGTATCCCGCGGTTCGATAGGCCTACGAACCAGAGGGACCAAACGCATGACCCCCTGCAATAAAAAACCTTAACCTGTGAGCTGGGGGCAAGCTTGCGCTACACAGAATCAGGCGAACAGAACTCTGCCCTTTCAAGTGGGAGAGGGCGAGCCTATAACCATTGTGCTGTGTCCCCCAATTAATTATTGGCGAGAAATGCATTTTAAAGCTTCGACAACTCTGTGACACACCATAGCTGATAAAATGCTAAATCATGAACTAAAAAAAGAAGAGGTCAGAATCATAATGGCTGGAAAAACACACTTTAAATGGCTTTATCTGTAGATTTCAGCAGGTAATATGTTATATGCTAGTGTTAAGCAGTAAAACCATTTCTCTCTTAGGGTATGTTCACACGATGTACTGCGGCGCATACATTACGCACCGCAGTACATCTTGTCTTTCAGCAGCCCTCCGGCCCCATTGACATTCATTACTCGCGGCGCGTATTCTCTGTGAATAATTGACATGTCACTTATCTCCCTGCGCGTACAATACAAGCAGGTAGAGAAGGCGTTATCCATTTTTCTCATGAAACTAGGTTACCGTAATGGGCGGCATCTCGCCCGTATTAGGGTATTTTCCAGGGGTAATTTCGCACGCATCTCACCCGATTAAGCACAAAATGCTGCAAAATGCACGAAAATTACCCCTTGAACATAACCAAATACGGGGGGAGATTGCGCCGCTTTACGGTAATGAGAACTATGGATTACTCTACACGTTCCCCCCCCACTCGAAAAAGGGATCGATTGAAACCCCAGGAGAACAAGGACATGTCAATTACTTGCGGCGAAACGTGCTGCGAGAATGAATGTCAAGGGGGCCTGCGCGACCTCCCAAACAACAATTTTCTGCGGCGCACATCTTGAACATACCCAAGTGCAAATCGCGCGAAATGCGCGCCGATATTACGCCGCGTGAACATAGCCTTATATTTGGTTTTGTGCCACCATCATTTTGGGTCGCTAGGAGCATATTATATATATGTCACATACAGACTCAGAAAATTTAAGTCAATCAGCACATAGAAAGCCACTTGTCAGTGAAGTAGTTTATGTCAGAGAAACTACATTTGTAAAAAACGAAGTCTTAGGGCGACATGTATGAATTCAAACTTTTTTTTACTTGGCGCCGAAACCCTTTTAAATTTGATTTTAAAAAGAGTGTAGAATACGACATTTTAAAAAATTTTCCCGCATTAATAGAGCTTTAAAGCGCAAACCTTATATGGGCATAGAGTGTAACGCCAAATTGGCGCACTAAGCTATAGTAATGCCCAAAAAACTGTTATTCACATTCCAAATCTCAAATCCGAGCTTTGGAAACATTTAAGAGGGCGACAGTAGAATTTAAAGCAACTTTTTTTTTCTTGGCGCCAACACCACAGTTCAAATAATTAGAAGATTAGAATACACAGATTTTTGGGGCAGCATAGAGTTTTTGCGCCAAATTTTGGGGGCATTACACTCTATGCCCCTACAAATTTGGGGCATTAACCTTGTAATGCGCTAAAAAACTGTGTGTCGGGGCCAAATAAAAAAAAATAGCATTAAAATTTATACATGTCGCTCTTTGCGTTTTAAACGTTTTTATGCTGCTATAAATGGAAGGTTGGCCCACGTGTCCTCGGTCCCTCTGTTTAACCCTTCCTTTTTTGTGTGTGTCCAGAATCCATGTGCATAATACTTTGCTTTAAACTCTAATGTGTAATTTGATTGAATTCTGTTATAAAACTACTATACACGCTCTGGATCTCTCCCTGTCTTTAAAACTGATTCCCCGTGAAGTGCCCCTTTCCAACTCGGGGACACTCTAATCCTTATTACTTCCCTTGCTCCTTTTACCTTGCCCCTCCCTCTACTTCTCTTTCTCCCCATGTTGGGAATAAATTTGTTATGTGAAAAAGTTTTAATGAAAACAGTTAAAAAAAATAAAAAAAAATCTTACAATACAGGACTAAACATAGTTCCTAAAGACTGAAAATACATGATTACCATATAAAAACAATCCTTTTGCTTTGCATAGGTCATCTAGAATTTGCTAGCACTGTTCTAGGTAATGAAAATGAAATAAAAAAACACCCACTACCAGCCAAAAAGTGACTTCAAGCTGCATCACTGCATAGTCTAAGCACGTTTGTTATATCCCTAACCTTTCAGGACCAAAAACAAAAAACTAGAAAAACGAAAATCTTCAGCAATTAATTACAAATTGCTGTACATAATCAGTCTCAAAGCAAGCTTAGGCTTTATACACAATCATGCATACAATTACTCCAGAAGTGCATTAATGCTGGAATCCTTGTGTGGATGGTCTGTAAGAGAGCACATTTTCATCCACACTACAATTGCCAAGTTCAAAAAAAAAAAAAGAAACCACTTAACAAGTCACATGTCAGAGCCTGGTGATCCAGAGTTTCAACAGCCGAGTCTATAAATAACAAAGCAAAGTATTTCATTCTCTGCTGTTTGCAGTATACTGCTTCTTTCTCACTTGAATTTATAACCCCTGGCAAAGAAATTATGGAATCATCACACTTCAAGGAATGGTCACCCAGCTCTTTTACTTCATGTACGTAAATATTAGATATAACACAAAACAATGTTTAATAACTTTCTATCTTTATGGACCAGATCTCAAACAAATGACAACACTTTTTGAATTCTTCACTGAACATTTTTCAAAGGTTAAGCAATAAGGAAAACGGGAAAGAGGGAACAGAAATGAACACACAGACATTTGAACTCACAACCCATCAGTAAAAACAAAAGACAACATTTCAGCAACCTAACAATGTCAAAGGTTAATGGATAGGAGGTGATAAAAAAAAAAAAGAGAGAGAGAGAGATTTGGTGGATGAAATGGAGCCATCCCCCTGGAAATATATTGCACTATATTTCATTTGTACTCAGCAGAGTCCTGGAACCCTGACCAGTAGTGGAACAAAACAATGCTTCATGATGATTGTTGATTTGGGAAGTCAGATACTTCATACCCCACCTTTGAAACCAAAGATTTTAAGAAGGCGGACAGGGATGTCTCCACAAAGCTGGAATGCAGCATCTGGCCACATATACAGAGTGTAAAGTAAGGGCGCATCCCCACGGCATAGGACAAATACCGGCCGGTTTGCCGGCCGGTGTTTGTCCTGTTTTGCGCCCGTCTCCACGGCCACAGGGGGGGGGGGGCTTTTATCCACGATGAACGGAGAAAAGCCCACCCCCGTCACAACGAGAAGCACATCTTCCATCCGAAAACCGGACGGAAGAATGTGCTTGTTCAATGTTTTGCAGCCGGACCGCCGGTGGCAAAACCGCCCGGCGAAAAACTCGTGCAGTGGGGACTGCTGCACGGGTTTTCCATAGAGCACAATTGCGCTCATTTTCAGTCGGTTTTTCAGGCGGTCTGAAAAACCGCAAACCGGCTGAAAAACCGGCTGAAAAACCGTGCAGTGGGGACATGCCCTAAAGACATACGAAGTTCTCAATAGAATATCAATAAGATGTAACAGGAGGAGAGCTGCGGTGAAAGGTACAGGAATGTCCATGAAGGAGAAGCTGTTGTCCACATCTCCTTCCAGAAGGATCAAAGCTGTGCATTCCCAAAAGGTATAAAAAAAAAAAAAGTACCCTTGTCATTACAGTCACAACACAAGCAACATAGCATTGAGGGTACCATCATGTCAAGCCAACAGAGAACCCTGTATCATATGCACAAAATGTTTCTAAAACCCCTTACTGGCATTAATGGAAAACCAACGTACTCTTAAGCCAATTCGTACAACTTTAATATTTATGTTTTGCTAAATATATTTTCAGCTCCTCCTTTAAATTCAACTGAAAGGATGAAGCGATTGAATGGGACGAACCCTATATATCAAAATTTAATGAAAGAGTGTCTCTCTGTGATCTGGGACCTTATAACAAAGCTCCCATCAGTAAATTAAGTTTGTTAATGAAGAGAGGCAAGGAAATAATGAAGTAGTTTGACTCTCCAAAAGAGTTGGATATGTTGTTTTGGGAGATCAAGGAGATCCATGGTTAATTTTGATAATCAGAGGTACGGCAGCGACCATCTTGAAACCAGTGCTGGAAGATAAGGTTACATAGGCTCAGAGATACTAAGTAACGGCTACATTGGAGTGGAGCGAAGTGAAACATGGCCCCCAGCAAAGGCTTTACCTCAGAGTTTTAAAATATCTGATAGCAGGGATGACGACAGGTTGGGCTGCCAGCAGCTTGAGAACAGTGTGTTATCTCAAACAAATAGCCTCCTTTTGTTTGTTTACTTTGAGTTCTGTAGCGCTCTGCACTTACAGATAACATCTCCTGATCTCATGACAGTGCTATTAGAGGAGCTATGACTGCTCAGCTAACATGCTAATCACTACTATAGAAGTAGTCATAACCTAACCAGGAAGAGAGAGCATGCATGAATTTGAATCTGCTTTTGGCTCTGAAACATCATGGTGAGACAACCCTTTTAAAAAAAAATATTTAACATTAGGCAAGATTTGCACTATTTCCCTTGACATGGTTGAGATAACAGTGTTATCTCAAACAAATAGTCTCCTTTTGTTTGTTTACTTTGAGTTCTGTAGCACTCTGCACTTATAGCTAACATCTCCTGCTCTCATGACAATGCTATTAGAGGAGCTGTGAATTCTCAGCTAATATGCTAATCACTGCTATAGAAGCAGCCATAACCGAACCAGGAAGAGACAGCATGCATGAATTTGAATCTGCTTTTGGCTCTGAAACAGCATGGTGAGACAACCCTTTAAAAAAAAAAAAAATTATTTAATGCCAGGCACTATTTTTTTTGACCCAGAATTCAAAGGAACCCATAGGGAAGCAGGAAAGTTCCTTAATAAGCAGAGGCCAATGGATGAAGCAGGTGTGGGGCAAGCACAGGCACTCTCCATTCTCTGAGGCCAGCAAGGTGACAGCTGCAACACAGAAGTTAAGTGATGGAATTCACAAATTTCTGGAGCTGCTTTTCATAGCACTAGGTCCAACAAGATGATGACCTGATTTCATAATGTACATAACAAGATGAGCAAGCCACAAATTAGCCACAATTCCAGCACGGCAAATGGCTGTCAAACACAATTTACTTTAGGATTTATTTTACCTTCACCAGGTTCAGAATTATAATAGGTGATCCAAATCTCTGAAGCATTTGGTCAAAGTGATAAGCAGCAACATGTGCATATGGATCTGCTTGGTCCACTGTGTGAAAAAGAGCACAAATGCAGAATTATGAATACAAATATACATTTATACACCTCATGTTTCCACAGCAGGCTGATGGAACAAAAATAATGCCTGAAAGTAGGATCATAAGCTCATACAGTATATTAGGTTACTAGCTGTAAATATGGACTCCCACAAAAATGTTATAATTTGTCCCATCAACAAGCAAAATAATGTCAATTGTAGTGCTGTAAACTTTACTACATGTGCCTTTTTGTTTAGTTATCCACTGACAATAAGCACTTAGAAACACTCAACTTTATAGCATTTTCAGTTTGGACAAGAAATCACTTTCTCTACCGATTGCAATGACACCATTCAGGCCAACGGGAAAAAATGGTTTAACTGGTTTAACTGCAATTTCTTTATATGTATCACAATTCAGAGTACCAACAAGGTCACACATGCAGTTTTGATAAATCTTAAAAACAAATTTAAAAAAAGTAATGAATGTGAGTAATTGAGTATTGCATTATAAAAAATGTCTATTCTTGTAACTATGTCAGGCTGCGAAATCAACAGGAGCATTCAAAATGATAAAGCCCCACCATTTGACTACACCTTGCCTCCACAGTCGTTTAGCAAAAACAATGGAAGCAGACACAAGGAAATTTACCCTTTTATTTTTGCAAGTCTGTTTCAGGATTATGCAGAAAATCCTGCAGACTGACAAGTATTTTGGACAGGTTTATTGTCAGTTAATTGGTGTTTACTGTTACTTTAACTTCCCTTAAAGTGGTTTTGCCACGATGTAATGTTGACGTGGGATCCTCCAAAATAAGTATTTAATCACTTTTCTAAATATATGTGATTACAAAAAGTGAAGCCTCTGAAAGCTACCTGAAAAGTTTACATTAGACACGACCAGGAGCTGACAGGGAGCTGATCTGACCGTGCTTGCCTGTTTGCACTTCTTATCTGATGGCAGGGAACATGAAGGAGCTTGCAAGGGGCTGGGTAGAAAGTGCAGTGTATGAGTCTCTCTGCTGTATAGAGAATCCACTGTTGTAATGTTATTATTTGAGTAAACTTTAGAGACGCTCCCTGCTTCCTCGCTCTCTGCTCACCCCCTCCCTCTCACCCCTGCAGCCGTTCATGACTCAGCATGCTTTGTTTATATTCTCCCCTGAGCAGATAAGAGGTAAGGAACTCACTTCATGGCAAAACCCATTTAAGTTGGCCACATACAGTAATGTTGGCCAAACCTGACCATTTCAATGGGACCAGATTACCATCTCATGATTGACCCCCTCTGGCAGCTGTTGAGGAAGAAAACAATTATTGGACAGTTGAATTTCAGCATGTGTAATCCTTTAGGTTCCGACGGAAATAAGCCGTCATCAGAAGTAGCCTCCCCAAACATACATGTGTATGGTGGGGGTGGAGTATAGATAGCAGTCTGTATGCAGCAACAAGTACTCACAGTAAAGATTTTGTTTTGCATTTTCACTAACAGCCCTTTCCATACATAGCACACTGTAGAGGTTGCAGTATGTTTTTTGTCTCCTTACTTCTTTAATCACCTCCACACATGTTGTGTATAGCACTTCTCATGAGTCCCCTCTCTTTCTCTTTATACAATGGGCCCTTATGGGTGACGGATAATACTGTAAAGAATTTATCATTGCGCTGTTTAATTGTTTAATTTTCATTACTTCTATTAAATGATGGCATTATACATTATGTAAAGAGTCACTTTTTTGTATAGTACTTTAAATTTGTTTCAATTATATTGTTTAAGGAGATAAAATTTAAACTAATATAAATTGGAGTAGAACTGCAAATTACCCTTGATTATTAAAGAACTCACATGTAATTGGTGGCTTTGGCATCATTGTGGAGATGTCCTGGGACCAGTATAAGGGGACTGAACCACGGACCTGGACATATGAGGAGTAACAGCCAGCACTAAAAGACATTACAGAAGCATCGTGTACAATTTGCTCTGTCTCCACTTCATTGGCAACATCTCCCTAAAAAGCAAAATAAAACTACCAATCATTGCATTGATTTCTGAAAATCATTAAGCATTATTTTAAAATAGGTATAGTTTTATTATTATTAACAGCTTACGGTACTCTCAGAAATGCAAAAATATATACTAAAAAATCAGAAGATATAAATACCAGTTGAGACAGACAATTCAAATAGACATAAATTGAAACTAAATTGTGACTTATGGCACTGTATGTCATAGCCACTTCTGTAAACACATTACCTTTTAGTATTCAGGGGGCGGTATTTTTTCTCTTTTTATTTAATAACATGGGATCATATTTAGATAATATCTTTAGAGAAGAAAGGAGGGGTCAACCATAATGTAATAGTTAATCACACATGTCAAAGTCCTCAGTTTGGGATTGTTGAGCACTGACATTGCAGCTCCCTGGTGTTCTTTGATATGTCTTTTACATTATCAAGTATTTTAAAAACTTTATTCATTTTCGTTCTTGTAACCTCTAAACCTAGCACTCTATCTGTAATGTTCCCTTACAAATTCAGAGGCATATCTGTTATATAGGTATAATTCTTAATACATCAGAATTCAGTATTTATACAGGCAGCCCCCGACTTACACTGTTTCAACTTACATCTGTCCCCAAGTTACAAACGGAGACTTATGGGGCTTGTAGTTCCATGTTCCACGAAAGATAGTAACTGTGGAACGACAAGTTCCAGCATGCCACAGCAGCATGTGTTGTGAAAATTAGGTGAAATCTTCTTAACAGGGTCATATACAGAAAAACACATGTAAAAACCCTTACCTACACTATCGAAAACTAAAAACAAACCCTTTTGTGCTGGAGTTACATTTAATAAATATACCTGTACTGACTTATATACAAATTCAACTTAAGAACAAACCTAAAATCCCTATCCCGTTTGTAATCCGGGGACTGCCTGTATATATTTAGCAGGAAAATGCAGAAGTGTATTGAATTAAATTATTCCAACAAATCAAGAACTAATTTGGTAGACTTGTCATTAGGAAAATTCATCATGTCTAAGGTTAGGAGGTAAGGTTAGGTAATAAGGAGAGGGGAATAAGCCTCTGACAGACACATTTGGAGACACCTTAATTCCCTTATGAACAAAAAGATTGCAAATGTTAAAACGTAACTGCTTAATCCTTTTTCCCCTGAAGTCTCCAGTTGACGGAAAGTCCAGAGGCCTGCATAAACATTAAATGGACCGATGGTTCTGGGAAAAATCAGGGATTCGGCAATGTACATCTAATGTGTATGGCCACCATTCTTTACATTGGCTGTCATGAAAGACATCTAAGAAAGAGTCATGCAGCTAAAGGACTTGTTGGCCCTAGCAACGATCTATCATTAGGTAAGGAATCAAGCATTCATCTTCTTCAGGATACAAGCACAGCTTAGCTACAAGAGATCCAGGGTAAAACAATTCATAATGCCCAAGTTTGTTACACTAAAACATATTAGACAGTACAATTAACCAGACAAATTATTATAATCAAAGACCATTTAATAATATTACATAGACTGATTATATTCAACAAAACTGTTTTAGTGCTGTGTAGTGCTGCAAACCAATTTCATCATATTATAAACAAACCTTTAAACGGCAGTCATCTAAAAAAAAAAATCTTAATACTTTTTTTTTTTTTTACAGTTAAATAGACTTTATTTCTGGACCAGCTTGTTACAGTACAGGTAAAGTGCATGGCTTCCAATGTGTCTGATGGAGTGGATTCAAGTATTAATGCCCCAAAGTAAACTTTACAGCAGCTTCAATGGGAATAGGGAGCAGCCATTAAAACAATTGTGTCCTAGGAGTTGTTAGGGGAATGCGTTTCCAGTTGCCTTTTATGGTGGGTCCGGATGATGCGCCACCAGAGGGAGCACCGCCTGCCTCTGGGAAGCCACCAGGTATTCCTCCTGGCATGCCACCAGCACTCTGGTACAGCTTGGTGATGATGGGGTTGCAGACCTTCTCCAGTTCCATCTGTTGATGCTCAAACTCATTCTTCTCTGCAGTCTGGTTCTTGTCCAGCCAAGAGATGATTTTATTGCATTTGTCCAGGATCTTCTGCTTGTCCTCGTCGCTGATCTTTCCTTGGGAGTTTCTCATTCTCCACTGTTGCTTTCATGTTGAAGGCGTAAGACTCCAGAGAGTTCTTGGAGGAGACCTTGTCCCTCTGCTTCTCGTCTTCAGCCTTGTACTTCTCGGCCTCTTGGACCATGCACTCAATGTCTTCCTTACTGAGACGACCTTTATCGTTGGTGATGGTGATCTTGTTGGCCTTGCCGGTGCTCTTGTCCACTGCAGACACATTCAGGATACCATTGGCATCAATGTCGAATGTGACCTCGATCTGAGGACCACCACGAGGAGCTGGAGAGATGCCGGTCAGCTCGAACTTGCCCAGCAGGTTGTTGTCCTTAGTCATGGCTCACTCGCCTTCATATACCTGAATCAAGACACCGGGCTGGTTGTCGGAGTAGGTGGTGAAGGTCTGCGTCTGCATTGTAGGAATTGTTGTGTTACACTTGATCAGGACGGTCATAACTCCACTGGCGGTCTCAATGCCCAGGGACAGAGGGGTGACGTCCAGCAGCAGCAGGTCCTGCATATTCTCAGATTTGTCTCCAGACAAGATGGTAGCTTGCACAGCTGCACCATAGGCCACAGCCTCTTCGGGGGTTGATGCTCTGGTTCAGCTCCTTTCCATTAAAGAAGTGCTGCAGCAGCTTCTGGATCTTGGGGATATATGGGTGGAGCCTCCGACCAGCATGATGTCGTGGATCTGAGACTTGTACAGTTTGGCGTCACGCAGAGCCTTCTCCACTGGATCCAGGGTTCCTCTGAAGAGGACAGCGTTCAGCTCTTCAAAGCGAGCTCAGGTGATGGAGGTGTAGAAGTCGATGCCTTCGTACAGAGAGTCGATCTCGATGCTGGCCTGGGTGCTGGAGGACAGCGTGCGCTTTACACACTCGCAGGCAGTGCAGAGACGGCGAACAGCTCGTTTGTCAATGAGGTCTTTCTTGTGCTTCCTCTTGAATTCGGCGACAAAGTGATTGACCATCCGGTTGTCAAAGTCCTCACCACCAAGGTGGGTGTCACCAGCAGTCGCCTTCACCTCAAAGATACCTTCTTCAATGGTCAGGATGGACACATCGAAAGTGCCACCACCAAGATCAAAGATCAACCAGTTCCTTTCTGCTCCAACCTTTTTGTCCAATCTGTAGGCAATGGTGGCAGCAGTGGGCTCATTAATGATACGCAGGATGTTGAGCCCGGAGACTGTGCCGGCATCTTTGGTAGCCTGACGCTGAGAGTCATTAAAGTAAGCTGGCACTGTGACCACAGCATTGGTAACAGTCTTCCCAAGGTAGGCTTCTGCAATTTCCTTCATCTTGGTAAGGACCATGGAGGAGATTTCTTCTGGATAGAAAGACTTGG
Organism: Phyllomedusa bahiana; assembly: GCA_025379985.1. NCBI lineage: Eukaryota > Metazoa > Chordata > Amphibia > Anura > Hylidae > Phyllomedusa > Phyllomedusa bahiana. Next base: position 112,542 of record JAODAL010007034.1, read on the forward strand.
TCTCTCCCTTGTATTCCACCTGCACCTTGGATCTTCTGCCATCACTAATGATATTGAACGGCCAGTGCTTCATGTCGTACTGTACAACGGAGTCTTCAAACCTGCGGCCGATCAGACGCTTGGCATCAAAAACTGTGTTGGTGGGGTTCATGGCGACTTGGTTCTTGGCGGCATCGCCAATCAACCTTTCAGTGTCTGTGAAGGCCACATAACTGGGGGTGGTCCTGTTGCCCTGGTCATTGGCGATGATTTCCACCTTGCCATGCTGGAAGACGCCTACACAGGAGTAGGTGATGCCAAGATCGATACCGACGGCTGATCCCTTAGACATGATTTCTGCACTGCGGTTCCGCTTTCTGGTCTCGGATTCAGCTGCTCTCCGTCTCCGAGTCGCCCGCTGGTGAAATGAACTCTTAATACTTTCTTATTAAAGGGGTTTTTCCATCTCATAAAGGGATGGCACGTCACAGGGACATGTCATCCTTTTATTATGGTGGGGTCCAACCACTGAAAACCCCACCCAATGTGAGAATAAAGGGGATGTAGCACTGCTTTCTTTTCTGAGGCTTACCCTGCATAGCAGGCCTCCCAGCTACTGATTGTGAGAGTAACTGTAGCTGGCCCATTCATTTGAACGAGAAGGTGCTATAGTTCCTTGCACAGTAAGGTGGTGGGGAACCACTGCTCTTGGAAAACAGTAAAGGTCATTAAAACCTCACTAGAATTGCCGTGTTTTAAAGATGGGAAAACCCTTGTAAGTATCTATTCCAAATATAGTACTGATGGATAAACACTGAATATATTGTGCCTTTATTTGTTGCATAGGCAGCACAGTTTTAAACAACACCATATAAATACAACTGGTCATGAACATTTTATGCATATTTATTTTAACTTTATATATAAATAATTAATCACCAAAACCTTGTCTATTACCTCACAATTTGCTCCTCTCTTCAGAAAACGAGTCCCCGCAAAGTTGCTTGACCTTCTGGCCATAAGAGTTACGTAGACAGGTCGACCATAAATCAGTAGTTCTTAGATAAATATTAAGGTAAACATAAAAGTGAAAATCACCAAAGTAACACAATTACAACTCCAACGTAGTAAATGCAAGAGAATGTACTTGCATAGGCTTTACTGGAATAATGCTTGGACTTCTATTTGTAGTATCTGTCAGAATACCATGAAAAATTTATCATAATTATTCACAAGGCCATAGAAATCTACTGGGCAAACATAGTCCGAACTGCACTACATTTGTTGTATTTTCCAAATACAAATAATGCCAATAACAAAAAGACAAACAAATAATAGGTATTTATAAAAAAAACAATAAAAAAAATAAAAAAAAAAAAAAAAAAAAAATTAATATATATATATTATATATAAAAAATCAATAAAACCCATCAAAATGAAGATAAAATCACATATAAATGAAAGGGAGATACTATGGTAGATAGCTGCTTAAGGAATATATAAAACTGTAAACATAATTATAATGATATCAAAAGAGAGCCATATGTAACAGGATATATAATGAATCAATAACAGCCAGGCTGTGAATTAACAAAGAAAAATCCTATATATAAATACACATAAATAGCACAAGACAAGAAAAAGACACAGCTCAATACAGACCAAGATTGGGACACTGAAACCCCAAACACGCATTTCACCTCTGGCTTTGTCTCCTTTTTATTTTCATGTGATTTTATCTGAATTTTGATTTTTCAATAAAGTATTCAATTTACTTTTATACTTTTGGTGTTGATTTACCAAATGTACAGGTTTTATGTATCAGACACAAAAGCATGGTAGACTGTTTTTGTGTCTAATATAGAACGCGTACGTCACAGATACCACATACATAGACTATGCTTGTCCGATGCATAAAGTATATAAGTTTGGTAGATAGGGCAAATATAGTCACAACTTGGACTATGTTTGCAATAAAAATTTCTATGGCTTAGTTGTTGTGTACATAGTAATTCATTTTTTTTTATGCCGTTCTGAAGGGTACCATGAATAGGTGCCATAAACATGATGTAAATGAAGCATTATGCAGTTATCGTTAGAAAAGCAACCCAATCTCAAATCGTGTCTGTAAGTGGACTTTAAAGGATAATCTAAACTTGAGTAAGTTAGGATAATATTCAATTATATGCAACTGCAACATTAGCAATCACCCTCCTCATGGATAGTAGGCATTTGAGTGGTTGTTTAGCAGTATTTTTGCATTTGAGCAATCTCCCCTGTATGGTACTGTGTCTTTTCTGCATACCAGTGTGAACTGGTACTTCTCCAATGTGCAGTTTTTTACTACGCAATTGTCCCCCTAGTGCAGTGATTTTCAACCAGTGTGCCACGGCACACTAGTGTGCCGCGACACATGGTCGGGTGTGCTGCGGGGAAAGTTCCCCAAACTATGGTGCGCCCTGTGTTTTGTTCAGGGCCATTCCTAGGGGCGGGCAGGGCGTGCGGTCGCCCGGGGCGCCGAGGCTTCCGCTCACCCGCGGGTGGGCGCCGCGCGCCGCCCGTGCCCGCCGGTAGGAGCGCCCCTGACTCTGCGCGACTGTTTTATAACAGCCGCGCAGGAGTCAGCAGCTGCAGGGAGGAGGCGGACGGATCGTCCTGTCCTGACTCTCCCTGTATCAGCGTCACAGGGGCGCGACAGCTCTCACCGCCCCCTGTGACGCTCGATCCCCTCGGCTGGCAGCTCTGCCGCCGAGGAGATCCCTGGGAGCTGCGTGATGACGTCACGCTGCTTACACCGCTCTGCAGCTCCGGTCCGGGACGCACGGACCCAGGTGATTACTCTTCTGTTATTTTATAATTACTTACAGGGGGCATCACTGGCTACAAGAGGGGCACACTGGCTACAATGGGGGCATCACTGGCTACAGGGGGGCACACTGGCTACAAGAGGGGCATCCTGGCTACAAGAGGGGCACACTGGCTACAAGGGGGCACACTGGCTACAAGGGGGGCACACTGGCTACAAGGGGGGGCACACTGGCTACAAGGGGGGCACACTGGCTACAAGGGGGGCACACTGGCTACAAAGGGGGGCACACTGGCTACAAAGGGGGGCACACTGGCTACAAGGGGGACATCACTGGCTACAAGGGAGACATCACTGGCTATAGGGGGGATCACTGGCTACAGGGGGCATCATTGCTACAATGGGGGCACACTGGCTACAGGGGTGGGCATCTCTGGCTAGAATCAATATTATTAACTATATGTATAATATGTACTGTTTTAGTGTCATTTTGTGCCATTTTGGTTGGTGGTGTGCCCCGGGATTTTTTAAGTGTAAAAAGTGTGCCGCGGCTCAAAAAAGGTTGAAAATCACTGCCCTAGTGGATAAGAGTGTGAGCAGCTACTCGTCAGTGATCTACACCTATACGATAATATTCCCTACAATGTATTATGCTGTGCGAGTCATTATTCTTCAGTTAAGGAAAGGATACTGGATTGTCACAAAATCCATGGATGATGTAAAGTAACCAATCACGGTGAACAATGTCTTTGATGCACTTTAAGAGTTCCCCATTCCAAACATACTTCATGTAAGGCTCACTGCATATCCCAAATGTTGCTGAAAAGTTTTAGAAAAGATTTCAAATTATAATTTTAAACCAGTTGGTATCAAGGGTACATTATAGTGGTTTTGCCATCTGAATCATTTATGACATATTAATAGGCTATCCCATTAATAACATATAGATAAAAAATGCCATCTCTGGGACCTGCACCTATCTGGAGAACGGGCGCCTAAATCTTCTGAGAAGTGGCTGTGCCTGCGCCTCTATTCATTTCAATGGGAGTCCCACTTCTCCTATAAATATGTCATAAATGTCTGAAATGAGAAAACCCCTTTTTATTTTTATTTTTTATATATTTAAAACACAAGTACATAAAACACATGAATATATATATATTATATATATATATATATATATTATATATATATATAAATATATATAGATATATATATAGATATAGATATATATATGTATATGTATGTTGTGAGCGTTTACGGCTCCGGGATCACAGCATAAGTCCATCAGGCATAGAGACAGAGACAGTTCTGAGGTACAAACAGGTCCACCCATATGTTTATTTCAGGAAAACAAACATGCAGCACAACAAGCACAGAAATAGCAATAAAAAGAAACACTCTTGCTCATCTGAGCACTTCCTAATACAGGCGTAGTTCCCTCTCTAACACCTTGTAGCCAAGGGGAGTTGGTGTAGCAGACACTGGCCTCGTCCAGCGTACAGCTTCGCTAGCAAAATGTTAAGACTAGAGTTGTAGCCACCCCTAGTCAGCTGACTTGCTGACTTTAAAAAGGCCAGGTAAATCCTGGCGTGAAACACGGGGAGTAAGCACCCACCCTACCCTATGCTTACTCAAAATGAAAAGCCATACCATTTAAACGTGTGTCAACTGCATGATGCAGTTGAAACCGAGCTAATGGCTTTCTATTTCACCAAGGCTCCTTACCTTGGTGACATGCATAAGCGGTACTCCAGGTACATGCGATGACCCTGTCTGGGATATATATTCCATCGCAGACTTTCCAAGCTGCTGCCTTACACTTATTTATACACACATATACCCAATATAAATAGACACTTATGCATGTTTTTCTCACCATTTGACATAAAATCAGATAAACCTTACTCGTTTTAGGTCAATTATGATTACCAAAATTATTTATATTTGCCAAATGCCAGAATAATGAAAAAGAGAGAAAGTTTTTAAGGATTTTTAATACTTTCTGCAAAGTCAAAACTTTACATACACTAGGATTACTATGTCTTTAAACAATTTGGGACAGCCCATATGATGATGTCATGTCTTTGGAAGCTTCTGATAGGTTTATTGGCAACATCTGTTTTAGAGACACAGATGTGGACTTATTTTAAAACACACCAGAAACACACTGCTTCAGTGTGTAACATCATGAAAAAGTCTAAAGAAATCAGCCAAGATATCAGGAAGAAAATTGTGGACTTGCACAAGTCAGGATCATCCTTGGGTGAAATATCCAGATACCTGAAGGTGCCTCGTTTATCTGTACAAACAAGATTTAAATTTCCAGACATTATACCGCTCAGGAAGCAGAAGGGTTCTGTGTCTCAGAAATGAACGTGCTTTGGACATGTGCATATCAACCCAAGAACAAAAGCAAGAGACCTTGTAAAGATGCTGGTGGAAACTGGTAAGATTGTGTCATTATCCACAGTGAAATGAGTACTGTATCAACATGGGCTGAAAGGCCGCTCTGCCAGGAAGAAGCCATTACTCCAAAAGAAACATATAAAAGCTAGATTATTGTTTGCAAATGCACACAGGAACAAAGACCTACATTTTTGGAGATGTGTCCTGTGGTCTGACCAAACTAAAATTGAACTGTTTGGCCATAACGACCATCATTACATTTGGAGGAAAAAGGGAAAAGCTTGGAAGCCTAAGAACATCATCCAAACTGGAAACACGAGGGTGGCAGCCTCATGTTGTGGGGTTGTTTTGCTGCAAGAGGGACTGGTACACTTCATAAAATAGATGGAATCATGAGGAAAGAAGATTATGTGGCAATATTGAAGCAACATCTCAAGACATCAGCCAGGAAGTTAAAGCTTGGGTGGAAATGGGTTACACCAGTTCTGTCAGGAGGAATGGGCCACAATTCCTACCAACAATTGTGAAAAGCTTGTGGAAGGATATCCAAAATGTTTGACCCAAGTTATATCGTTTAAGGGCAATACTATCAAATACTAATGAAATATACACTCACCGGCCACTTTATTAGGTTCACCATGCTAGTAACGGGTTGGACCCCCTTTTGCCTTCAGAACTGCCTCAATTCTTCTTGGAATAGATTCAACAAGGTGTTGCAACGATGCTCAATTGGTACCAAGGGGCCCAAAGAGTGCCAAGAAAATATTCCCCACACCATGACACCACCACCACCAGCCTGAACCGTTGATACAAGGCAGGATGGATCCATGCTTTCATGTTGTTGACGCCAATTCTGACCCTACCATCCGAATGTCGCAGCAGAAATCGAGACTCATCAGACAGGCAACGTTTTTCAATCTTCTACTGTCCAATTTCAATGAGCTTGGGCAAATTGGAGCCTCAGTTTCCTGTTCTTAGCTGAAAGGAGTGGCACCCGGTGTGGTCTTTCTGCTGCTGTAGCCCATCTGCCTCAAAGTTCGCCGTTACTGTGCGTTCAGAGATGCTCTTCTGCCTACCTTGGTTGTAACGTGTGGCTATTTGAGTCACTGTTGCCTTTCTATCAGCTCGAACCGTCTGCCCATTCTCCTTTGACCTCTGGCATCAACAAGGCATTTCCGCCCACAGGACTGCCGCTCACTGGATGTTTTTTTCTTTTTCGGACCATTCTCTGTAAACCCTAGAGATGGTTGATGCGTGAAAATCCAGGAGATCAGCAGTTTCTGAAATACTCAGACCAGCCCTCTGGCACCAACAACCATGCCACTTCAAAGGCACATCAAATCACCTTTCTTCCATACTGATGCTCGGTTTGAACTGCAGGAGATTGTCTTGACCATGTCTACATGCCTAAATGCAACTGAGTTGCCGCCATGTGATTGGCTGATTAGAAATTAAGTGTTAAGGAGCAGTTGGACAGGTGTACCTAATAAAGTGGCCGGTGAGTGTATGTAAATTTGACTTTGCAGAAAGTAATAAAAATGCCATGAAAAATTCTGGCATTTGGCAAATATAAATAATTTTGGTAATCCTAATTGACCTAAAACAAGTAAGGTTTATTCTGATTTCATATAGTGTACACTTCTTATATAGTGTATTTGAACTTCTGGTTTCAACTGTGTATATATATATATATATATATATATACACACATACATATACATACACACACATATGTATATATATATAGATAGATAGATAGATATACACAAACATAAACATATTCATATTTATATAGAGATAATAATTAGATAAGTGCGTAATGCCTGCACATGCAGTTTCTCGGATACGTTCCATACAAAAAATAAAATATGAAAGAAATGATATAACAAAATGGATGATGCTTCACTCTTATGAGCCATATTCAAAAAAAAGAAATAATCCAACCGCTTTCAAGCCCTCCATCTCAACACACTAAAAAAATAAGATGAAGCCTGCACACAATTAAATACATTTACACAAGGCCAAGTACAATAGAATACCACCTAAATAAAAAATAAATATCACTAGGATAGTAAAATGGGTCCACTTTAAGTCTAATTCACCTGGCCCCCTAATTCAACCCACTCATCATCTGCCCTAGTGTTGGGAACTGTTTTCCTGAAAAAGTAAGAAACTGCGGACACTCTCTACAAATACTATGAAAATTTATAAAGAGCACCTCCCACTGACACGTTCTCCATACTCTCCTTCTTCATCTTCCCGCCTCCTAGCCTGACTAGCAATCATAGAACTATCTTGAACAAGGACAAAGACAACAAACAAAGTAATCTACCGACAACAAGATACCTAGTGTTAATGGACTAAAAACGAAATAGTAAAAACTTTTTGCCTCAGAACTCACATCTTACTTCACTAAATTATACAATTTCATAGTTTCATAGTTTGTAACGCCGAAAAAAGACAAGACGTCCATCCAGTTCAGCCTGTTGTGGTAAGGTGTTGATCCAGAGGAAGGCAAAAACCCCCAATGAGGTATAAGCCAATTGTCCTCATTTTAGGGAAAAAATTCCTTCCCGACTCCAATCTGGCAATCAGAAAAATCCCTGGATCAATGACCCCTCTCCAGAATCCTAGACACTATAACTTGTTATATTATTATTCTCCAGAAATGCATCTAAACCATTTTTGAACTCTGTCAGTGAATTCACCATGACAAGTCCCTCTGGCAGAGAGTTCCACAGTCTTACTGCTCTTACAGTAAAGAATCCCTTTCTATGTTTATGCAGAAACTTTCGTTCCTCAAGACGTAGAGGATGCCCCCTTGTTCTAGATATAGCTCTGGGTATAAATAAATCTTGGGAGAGATCTCTATATTGACCTTTGATGTATTTAAACATATTTATTATGTCCCCCCGAAGCCGTCTTTTCTCTAAACTAAATAACCCTAATCTTGCTAATCTTTCTGGGTACTGTAGTCCACCCAGTCCTTTTATTATTTTTGTTGCCCGCCTTTGTACCTGTTCAAGCTCTACAATGTCTTTCCTGTGCACTGGTGCCCAAAACTGTACACAATATTCCATGTGTGGTCTAACCAGTGACTTGTATAATGGGAGAATAATGTTCTCATCATGTGCCTCTATGCCCCTTTTAATGCACCCCATGATCCTATTTGCCTTGGCAGCTGTTGCCTGACACTGGCTGCTACAATTAAGTTTACTGTCCACCAGGATTCCCAAGTCCTTCTCCATGTCCCTTTTACCCAGTGTTTTTCCATTTACCATGTAATCATGTAATGGATTTTTCCTCCCCATGTGCATAACCTTGCATTTATCTGTATTAAACCTCATCTGCCATTTCCCTGCCCAGGCCTCCAACCTATCCAGATCCCTTTGTAATAACACATTATCCTCTATTGTGTTGATTACTTTACAGAGCTTAGTATCGTCTGCAAAGATCGATATTCTACTGTATAATCCCTGTGTAAGATCATTAATGAAAATGTTAAAGAGGATAGGGCCCAATACTGACCCTTGTGGTACCCCACTAGTAACAGCGATCCAGTCTGAGTATGTACCGTTAATTACTACCCTTTGTTTTCTATCAGTGAGCCAGTTGCCTACCCACTTGCACACATTTTCCCCCAGTCCAAGCATTCTCATTTTATTTACCAACCTTTTATGTGGCACCGTATCAAATGCTTTAGAAAAATCTAGATATATGACATCCAGTGCCTCACCCCGATCCAGTCTAGCACTGACTTCCTCATAGAAGCTGATGAGATTAGTCTGACAGGACCGATCCTTCATAAACCCATGCTGGAACGGGGTTATACATTTATTTTCAGTGAGATACTCCAGGATAGCATCTCTGAGAAAACCTTCAAACATTTTACCTACAACAGAGGTTAAGCTTACCGGCCTATAGTTTCCTGGATCACTTTTTGACCCCTTTTTTGAATATTGGCACCACATTTGCTATGCGCCAATCCTTTGGGACATAACCCGTTATAAGACAGTCAATAAATATTAAGAATAGGGCCTATCTATGACATCACTTAACTCCCTTAGGACACGTGGGTGTATGCCATCTGGACCTGAGGATTTGTCTATTTTAATCTTCCTAAGGCAGAGCTGCACTTCTTCCTGGGTTAGACAAGAAGCTTTTAAGTTGGAGTTTAGCATACAAAAGTATGGTAAAATCATACTATGTCCAAATCTAATAAAAACCTGACACTACATCAATCACACTGCCTAATAGACATTGTAAATAGGAACTATACAACTGATTTTACCATACTCCTATAAATCACAAGGGTTCATTAAACATTGCCAAGTCGCTTGACCTCTTCTTTATTCAATCTCATCCATGTGGAACTTGTCAGACTGTTCATAACATATACACACACAACATCTCAACTACGAAGATAGAACAAAATTATCAATAATAGAAACAGGCACTTCCCTGAGCCTTGAAGAATTTCCAAAAATAGGGGTCTTTTTAGGCTGCACATTGAGAAATCTCCAACCAGCTTGAGTTGATTTCCTCTCACATGATCCCCTGCTCTTTGCCTTTGGTGGCCAAAAGCAAATATGTGCTCAAAAGCAAATGTATGCTCTACAGAAGCAGGCGTCCCAGCAGAAAACCAGGATGGCAACAGGCAGAAACCTGGGTCAGAAGGCAAACAGTTGATGGGAACACTGCAGACATAAACAGCAACATAAAGAAGAGCAGCAATAGCTAGGAGAAGCATAGCAGTGGTGATTAGCCATGACAAGGACTACAGTTTCCATTATCCATCTTTAGAATTCCCGGTCTGCTACAAGTGCAGCTGAGAAAAAGTTCTGCAGTTCTACTGCTCACGGATTACCTCTAGCCCAGCATGTGAAACATGATCCCTTCGAAAATAGAAAGAGAAGGGGAAGAGTCTGGGAGTGATGGAGCCAAAAGGTAAGTGATGTGTGAGGTCCTGTTCTATAAAGAGTTGGAATGGGGACATAACCACATGTTTAGAGAACAGTACTAGATGCCACAAAAGTAGAAAATAAAACACATTTAAAGCATGGTCATGTGACTGCATAAAAGAATGGCTTACTCAGCCATTTCAGCCACAGATGGCACATTAGTAAGCTATATATCTAACTGTAGTAATCTCACTTGCGCTCAATGTTTAAAGAGAAAAATTATTACCTAGTAGAAAAGAGCCAAAAGCACTGTGCAGAAAACTGCACTGCAACTCAATTCAAGTAAATTGGGGCTGTGTTGAAAATACCTGCATAGTGTTAAGTCCAAAGTTCCAGCCGTCAGACTTGAATCAGGGGCATATTTAGCAATGTGCTATCAATCACTGTTAGTAAGGAACTAAAGCACACTTAATAAATATACATTAAAGGAGTTGTCTCACTGCAAGAATTGCTTTTTATTATAAAGATCTTGCAAAAACAAGTCACTTTACAATGTGTGTCCATTAACAGTGTCCTACCTATTTTGAGATATCTCCTCTTGTCTGGGATGCATCAGCTCCTCAGGTCGCTATAGTTACAGACCTGTTTCATCAATCCTGATAGGCTACCAGCACTGGTTGCTATAGCTACAGAACTGGCTTCTACTGCAGCCTAGTAGAAGCCAGTAAACACGCCCCTGAATTTAAAATGAAACCAAGCAAACAGGACTGAGGTAATGTGAATCAATGTAGTGAGACAACCCCTTTAATTTTGTTTATGATTTGTCTTGACTTGTTTTCTTTTTTTTTTATTGTACCATTCATAGTCCTGTTTACAGTACATGTATGTAGCTTGTTAAAAGACACTGTGGCATCTCTTCAAACACATCACACCTCTTGCTATTTCATATGATGTAAGAGTACTGGGAATAATCATCTAATAAAAAATGTCAGCATGCCTCATTATATCCTTTCCATTTTGCAGCAATACTTAATCATCTTCAAAAGATGCAGAGTAAAATAGAAATAATTATAATTTGCTGGTTATGTAACAGCTTTAAGACAGAGATGTAATGACATGCAGCATTAAAGGGAGTCAATGATTCGCATAATGGAAAACATTACTATCTTCCAAATGGTAAAAGCCCCCAGGAAGGGCTAACACTAAAATGTATATATGAAAGAAAGGAGAAAGCCAATTTCACACATTAACATAGTCTTCAAAAAACTCTGGGTTTTTATTGTTTGTTTGTTTTGTTTTTTTACTTTTGTACTAAATTTATTTTCCAGAAGAAAAAAAAAATAATTATCTCATTTTACTATTGACAAATTATATAAAAACAACCTGTACACCTAACTGAATAGCCCATTGCTATGAAGTCTGAAATAGTCAATGTTCTACATATTTCTTCATTAGAAACCTCATACATAAGGTTAATCACCAGGCATTATGGGAAAAGAGCCGAGAAGCCCAAGCGCCCTCTATTGGATGTAACAAATCCTCAATTTGCTTTTGACCCACCAGGTCTTGAGAAAGCAAAAAAGATTTTAGCCAAGCCAGTATCTCTCACCTGCAAGACAACGCTGTTTCGGGATTTTTGTCCCTCATCAGTGCAGAGCAGAGCGATACTGGCTAGCTATGTGGGAGAAAATGAGTGGCTCAGAAAGGGGAATATCTCTCCTTGAGGAGAGCACCGAACGAACGGCGTGTAGTGTTATGTATTGCCTTTTTGCGCCTAGAATTGCTGTAATGAAGCTATAAATCTATAGCTTCGTACGGTTCTAGTGCGCCCCGCCTCACGCACGCACCCCGAAATCAGGCACATTACAGAATGCTTGAAGGGTTTTGAATTGGCGTATGGGGGGTTTTTAAAAACTATTGCAAAGGGGGCTGCAAAATTTTCGGGCTGAAAAAAGGGCGACAGACTTCGGCACACCCCCGTTCATACATGTCCCCCCTGGTGTCATTTTGTATTATTTTCGGTCCTATACATAACAAACGAGTGTAGTCTGACTGCTATCAAAGTCACAGTTCTAGCATCAAAACGAATAATATAGGGGGGGCTTCCCCCTTTTCATCGGTTAGGGACCGGAAAACCCATCTTCCGCACTGGGGGGGACTTACCCATTTTTATCTCGCCCCCTCAATTGCCGGAGGTGACCCTTCCAATTGGCCTCTGCTATCCCCATGGCTCCGTCAATGACCTCCTCAGCTAGTGGTAACCGCGCTGGGCACCCCCCTTGTCTTTTTGCCGAGGCCCCGACGCCGCCGAGACAGCCCGGGACCCACCGCCAAGCCGGGAACCGCATCGCTGAGGGTTCCTTGCTCCGGGGACCAAGTCCGGTTAAATTTCTTAAATATGTTTGCCCTTTTTTTTCTTACCTGTTGGGGGCTCCCCCGTCCCTGGGGATGCGGCTCCGGGTCTTTTCGACCGGGACTCGCGCTCCTGTTTTTTTTTTCTTTCTTTTTTTCATCTCCTCTTTATTTTTTTTTTTTTTTTTTTTTGTGGCGGGTGGCCCCTTGTCCAGGTCCTTTGCCTTGGAGGGTCATCTTGATCCCTGGAGATGGGGGAGACCCCTCAGTCATCGTGGTGTTTTGCATTCTTTTACAAATCGAATTTTAAAATATTTTTTTTAGCTCTTATCTCCCCTTGGACCGAGAGGAGGTGGACCCCCCCTTTCCCCGGACCTTTCCCTTTCCCCAAAACCCTTTGCCCCTCATTCCCCTTCCTCCCCACCTCCCCTTTTTCCCCTTTCCTCGGGGCGGGTCGGGGGGGGGGCGCTTTTTCCCCGAGTGTGGTGAGGGGGCCTCTGGGGGGCGGCTCTCTGCGTCCTTACGCGGTGGGGGTTTCCCCTGTTTCCCCCCCGGACTCCTCTGATTGGCTCTCCTTGTTGGAAACCGGGGGAAAAACCCCCTTTGGGGTAGACCCTTAGTAACATCCCGGGGGTTTTATGGCGGGATATATCTGCATTGTTAAAAATTTTTGGCCTGATTTTTTTTGGCTTTGTTTTTATTTTTGAAAGTTTCTTGACTGTTGGTACCACACCTTTTGACTGGCTTGGCGGGGGTGCCCCTCCTCATAACGGGGCGTCGTGTTTAGCACCCTCAATAATCTTTAGGGGCGAATCTACGCCTTAGCCCCCTTAACTTTAAAGGGATTTAACGTCCCCAAAAAAGGTCGCAGGCCTCTATCACTCCATAAACAGAGAACGCACATTCCCCTTTCCAGGAAACCCATCTCCTTTCTTCGCAATCCAATCCTTGTAACAGGTATTTCCCAGTCGGGGTCCAAACAGATTTTTTCAGCCAAAGTCAAGGGAGTCAACTTCTTTCACAAATGTTTCCGTTCGGTGTTAGCCCCTATCGGGGATGAGGATGCCAGGGTTTTTTTTTTGCACTATATCTTCCAAGGCCAAACCCTTTTACATTGGCAAACATATATAGCCAAACTCGGGCCACCTACCTACCTCGTAAAACATTGGAGCCCACTGCATTTTGCCCGGGGTCAGATCATATTGGGGGGGGTTTTAAAATTTTTGGCGCTAACCCGTCCTAGACACCTCTTGGGCACCATCGATACCTCACCGCACACTTTGGGAGTGAAAAAGCTGCCCCATACATCAGTTTGGACGTTTTGGGGGGTTTCGCACCCCCAGGAGGGGACTTCACCTTCTATTCCCCTCACAACTTTTACTCCCCAAAGACTATATCCTACCGCGCTTCCCTGCTTCGGGGGGGTTGGTTCGCCTCGGGGGGCAGCGTCCCCACTGGGCCCTCCCCATTGCACTGCATATTAGCCTCCCCATTACACCAGACTGGGTTCTCTTGGAAACTGAATGAGTCATTCTGTCGGATTCCCTATGCTCCGGGCCCTTTCAAAACTTTTAGGGGACACATTTATTCATTTTTCACCTGATACCCCTCTTCCCCGCAGGTCCAATGGGAGGTTTTGGAAGTGCATTTCAGAGGTGCCAATTTAACAGGGGCGCGCCTCAAGAGGAAGCGCTGCGAATTGCAGGCCCTCTTGACTCGCTTAGCCGCATTAAGGGTCCCTTTAAAACTTCGGGGTTGGACGGACCTAACCATGACCAACACGTCATGACATTCTTCAGCTTTTGGAACATAGGGATAAAAGATACAGACAGCTCTGTTTTTAGCCATTCTATTCCTGGTGTAACAAGCGGGGAAGTTTTTGGCCGGGGACTTAGGGGTAAAGAGCCGCCCCATTTGTCCCTCCATAAAGAACCGGGGGTCGAGGTCCCCCTAACAAAAAGTTTTGAGGGTCTTTCCCGGACTACTTGCCACTCATAACCCCTGAGGTGAGTGCACGGGGGAATATCCGTGAGTTTTTGCTAAACGTCCCTTCCCCCACCCCCAGGATTCCCCGCCTCCCTGGAAGAACCCCTTTTTCCCCGGGGTTGGCTGCAGCCCTTAAATCCCTCCCATCTGGCAAAAGTCCAGTCCGGGTGGGGTTTTCAGCTCTTTTCTACAAAGCTCTTCGCCGGAATTGTCCCCAGCCTCTCCTCGGGGTTTTAAAATGGTCTCCATGGGATCCCCTTTTGATCCGCCTTTCCCGAGGGCCCATATTGTGGGGATTTCCCAAAAGGGGGAAAGGATCCCTCTCGGCCAGAATTAAACGGCCCAATCGTTATCAAAACGGTGCGAAGTTTTTTGCTAAATTGCTGGGGCTCAGACTCAACCCCTCCCTCTCCCTTATTTTACCCGGGCAAATGGGGTTTGTGCCGACCAGGGAGGCGAGGGATAACATCTTTAAGACATTCTCCCGATCCACCAGGTTTCCCTTTAGAAAACCCCCTCCCCCCCTGCCCCCGGACGCGGAGAAGGCATTTGATAGGTAGCTTGGCCCTTCTTGACGGAGTGAAAAAGTCTCTGGGGTTTTGGGCCCCATTAAGCGGGGGGGGGGTAATGGGCCTTATATACCTCCCTCAGGTCAAATCAATTAATGGAACCTTGTCCACTCCCTTGAAAACAGAAATGGCACCAGACGGATGTCCCTTTTCCCCCATCCATACGTTTTGGCTATGGAACACTCTGAGGGGGCTCCGGAACACCCCCGGTGGAGGAAACCCGGGGCCTGACATCTGTTTAAAGCCGGCTTTTTTCTGACGATCTACCTTGTACTTGGGGAACCCACTTCCTCCCTCCCGAGAGTAAAGGAGATATTAAGAAAATAGCCTGAAAACAATCATAAGATAAACATGTCAAAGAGCTTGCATGGGCTTTAAAATTCCACGACCCCAGCTGAACTCGTGGAAAATTTTTCCCCTTCCATGGGAGGATCCCTTTTTTTCAAGCTTGGGGGTCCAATTCCCCCAAAACCCCGACAAAACTTTGATCTCATTTCGCCCCCCTTCTTCCCGGATTCGCAGGATTTATTGAAATGGGGCAAAAAGATTTTTTTGTATTGGGCGGGAAAAAATTTTTGAAAATGAAAACCTTCCCAAGTGTTGTATCTGTTCCCGGGAATCCCCTCCTTCTCCCTAGGCCCTTTTTTAGAGACCTGCGGAAATAATCTCAAAAAAAAAAAAAATTTCTTGTACCCATTTCCTTTTTTGATGTATCACTGCAATCTGATGATTGTTTCAATAAGTGACTTTGTATTTATTTTTTGCTATTCAAATAAAAGGTTTGAAAATTTTAAAAAAAAAAAATCGAAAAACTAACAATCAGCTGTACAATTCATGTCTTTTATTGCGCTCATGGAGAAAACATCCACAGTAGAGGGAGAACAATAACTTAATCCTTGAATTTAATAACCTTTAAATCACCTTTAGCAGCAATCATCTTCACCATACCTTTCCTCTAGCTACAAATAAGATTTGCACAATGTGGAGTAGGAATTGTAGACCATTTTCCCCCCTAAATGTGTTCAAATTTTTCAGTTTTTGAAAAAACTGTACACAGTTCTCTTTACATCA